>NIPQ01036354.1:0-11443 GCA_002806875.1 Lepidotrigona ventralis hoosana
ACGATTCTCCATCGAGTGCAAAAGAAACACTTGCCCGTGGCAAAATGTACTTTAATCGCGGCTGAAACACGTGTCCTTTGACTTTGTTCGATAGGTTTCGTTGCTTACTTTCGTATCGAATTAGCGCACAATCGCGAGATTTAAACAGCGGGGATAATAAAGAGGGACAGGCGGCGGAATGGATGAGCCACTCTCCGCGAAAACGGAGAATGATAATCAACGGAGCGGAAATTAATGAAACGATAATAAGCAGTTATCAAAGTGATTCGTGGAGAAATGGAGGGACGGTGGATGCCGGCGAATGAGAACGCGGGGATACTTGGCAATTTAAGTTTCAGAAAAACTACGACGGCGACCGCTTTCCGCCGGGTGATTCGCGGAGAGCCCGGTTAATCTGTTTTCTCTCGCAGCTCCTTTGTCGACGAAATAATTTTTTCTCGCGAGCCCGGGAGTACGGGAAGTGGCGGGACGATCGACGTTGCCGGAAAATCCGCGGCGAGCTTCCCCACATAGATCAAATTAAGCCGGGATTATGACGACGCAAAATTGACTCGCCTCTTGTTAAGCCTGCGTCACTCGTTACGCGTAATGCGCAGGGAACAACGGCGCGATTTTCTTCTCGCGATCGAACGTCGAGTTGTCATCTTTCGTAATTTGCCCCTCCGGACGTGCAACAACATTCACATTTAACGTTCATCTTCTTCGTTTAACTTTCGTCTTCTTTTTTTTTTTGTAAATTGACGAGTGAAAATATAAATTTTGGCCGTAAGTTTCAAAAGCAAAGTTTTGCGGGATTTTTCTTATTTAGTAAAATTTATTAGTTGTTTATTACGGTATTCTTAATTTAATATTTCAAGGGCCCGTTAATTAATAGTAAAAAGAATTTTATACTTTAAAAAGGGACGTAGAAGTATACTTAAAAGTGTCGAAAGAGCCAGTATTCATCGATGGAATTGAGATATTAATATCACTATGTATACGCCATTCACGTTCAGTTTAATTTAAGAAACAGGCCGTGTAACATTTATCTTGGATCGCATACAAAATGCAAAAGTGTTGCAAATTGTGGCAATATTTCTCTTTATACCGATATTCTTCATACGAGGAAAAAAAAAATCTTAAAAATTTTATTTTTCAATTGTATTAACGATTTACCGACGAAAAATTTGACGTTCAAATGTCCTTCATAGACGATTATTATTACGATTATTATATAAATATTATTATTAAATATGTCGAACTGTTAATGGAATATTCTGGTGTTTACATTTGACTTTTAATCCTCCACGATCTATAGATATACGATTTCAATCACTTCAGAGTTAAATAGACTTTCTAATACTACTTGCGCTGAGAGTACATCTCTGCGACTGTAATTAATATTATTTCCCCATTAAATTATTATTATCTTGAACATCCGTATAAGTTACGTCTTCGAGAATTAATATACCAACCCATCAACCCTTTCGCTACGATAATCCTCTCTGCCAAAGAGTAACACATCGATCGAATCGTTTTCTGAGTTCGTTAATCCGTTCCGAGATAGAATCTTTTTCGAATTTCCTCGGTAACGTTTTGACGACAGTCTAGAATGTTTTTTTTTTTCAAACAAATTTTAATTTTTCAAATAAAAACACCCTCAAATTTTTAAGAGACTAGCAGTTATTCATATTCATATAGCCGGTCTTTTCCAAATTGCAATAGATTATGAAAGATTTTTTATTACAATAATTTCTCATCCTATATATATATATATATATATTTATTGTAATAAAAAATCACATATTAAAAACACACTTTGAACACACATAATACACTTGAGACTTTTCTATTTTTTCTATTCGATAGTGGAATATATGGATATATAGTGGATATGGAATATAGTGTATTATGTTTTTAATATATGATTGCTCCAATACGTCAATAGATACAGGGTGTTTCGCGAAAACCAGGCCACTTGAATATCTTCTCTAATTAGTGACAGTACGAAAACTCGTTCCTGACATAACTCAAACTGGTTGAGGAGACGAATCGGATGGAAGAGCTATTTTTTTATATAGGAAACGTACATTTTTTTTTTCCACTCCATCACGTAGCTCATGAAAAGGGCGCTCGTAGTAAAAGGATTGCATTAACATCTCATTCGCAATTTCTGTTTATCATCAAATTTTATTTCTTAACATCTGTGAAGCTGTGAAAGCAAATTCCAAGGATTCTCATCAGCGATATTTTCCCATCACATTTTTCACATTCAAAGAAACTGACTTTGCGATGAATTATTATGCCTGGGTTCTTAATGGGTTAACGTACACTTGCCGTGTTAACGATTTTCCCATTCAGTCGACTAAATTCAATTATCGCGAGTCTACGAGAGAGGGCAGAAAAACCGGACGATAAATTCGTCCGACAAAACTGCCCGTCCACTGTTCTTTAACTCTTTGTCCCCGTTTACATTTTTTTTTTTTCTTTGTATCATCTACCAGCAATTTATTTACGAAATGGTGAGTGAAGTACTTCGAATAAAGTGATATAGCATTGGAAATAATTATCCTGTTTAATTATGGTATTTAGTATGAACTTTTTGTTGATTATATTTCTCTAATATGTAAATTCGTTTAAAGCACGTATAGTATAGAAAAGTTTATGACACATAATTTCAATCTCTCGAAACATTTCCTCCACTTTTCGTAAGAGGCAACAAGAAGTTTAGTTTGATATAAATTATTCGAATAATAATTCGATGATAACGAGTGTCTGAACTGACTGACGATTCTTCTTTTGAAGAGTGTTTATACGTTAATTGTAATTATCAGCAACTATAAAAAAATTTACAACTGTTAGCTAAAGCTTTGAGTATGATGTCTCCCTCTACAGTGGACAGTCGAGTGCAAAGCAGATAGGAAAAAAACTAGAAACGCCGAAGTTATTCAAGAGCGCGCGAAAGAGCTCGAACGACACTCGCGCGAAGAACTGTGAAAGTGTAGAGCTGAATTTTTGTTCGTGCGGTGTGTTCGGTTTGGGGCAGTGCGACAATAGTCCATCAGGAGGATCGAAGGAGCGGAGAGAGGAGGCTCGGAGTAGGGAGCTAATCAAGAAATTGCTGAAAAGCGTTGGCATTAAAAGTCAGCGGTGTACGGAGCTACTTGAGTCCATCAACCACGATAGAACGTACCGCTGAGCAAGCATCGGAAATCGATAACGCAATCTGGCCGGCACGGCGCGGCGCGGCGTCGCGTCGCGTCGCGTCGCGCGAACGTTTTGATGCGACAGCGGCCGACTGATATGAGCTGGCGAATGTGACAAACGTTCATAATGCACGCAGACTGGGGGAGAAATCAAGCTGGCCGTGGGATGGCGCGAGCGTAGTGGAACAAGGGTAGACGTCGACATCTGGAAAAAGAGAGGCGGAATGAAAAGAGAGAGAGAGAGAGAGAGAGAGAGAGAGGAGTTCGCTGCAGAGCGAATAAACGATGGAGACCGATCCGGGAAATCGAAGGTAAAAATGGTGGAGGAAAGGAACGACTGGACAGGTAGATCAGGCTGGAAGAAAAATAGAGAAGAAAGCACGGAGAGGGATGACAGGTAAGGGTTGGCCGAAATAAATGGACGCCGTCGGTCTCCATCGAAATGACCGCTTTCGTCCGATTGCGAGAGCCATTGTTCATTAACTTTCCGGCGGTCGATTAATCCGGGGCACCGTCGAGACGACAGGATCGCAGAGAAATGATTCGTTTCTCGATCGCGAGAATTGACAAAGAAAGGGGAAGGACTAAAGAAATTGTTCAAAGAAGCTCCTGTTTGAAGAATATTGTCGCCTGTCATTGAACGAGATACAACGATGTACAACACGAATCGAAACATTTCTGCACGACGGCGCGTTCTGCGGAACATTGGCGAAAAATTTCTCAAACGGTGAATCGGGAGAGAGATGAAATCCACTGGCTGCGCGGTGTGGTTCCGATCGGCAAACGACTTACGGTCGATTTATGCCGAAATCAAACATCCGTTCCGAGCGTCGAATAGAATCGCGGAAGGCGCGAATAAATGCGATTGGATCGGGAAGCTGCGGGTGGAAAACCGGTCGAGGGGTGAGCGAACAGGACGAAAGTAGCGTAACCGCAGCTCGAAATTGTTCGTTTCTGTCGAAACTACCATTTGCGTTCCTATCGGTTCTAATTCCAGGATATCCACGCTGGATTAGTTAGGCTCTTGCGATTAGTCAACTTCCTCGATCCGTCGTTGCCCGGTATTTATTAATTTTTAATTAATCCCTGTGTTTTGAAACGAACCGTCGACGGAAATTCGCCGGCGGTTGGTCGAGTTCCGTTCGGAGAGCCGAGGAATGGATATCTCGTGTTGGACTAATGCATCTATTGGGATCGGGAGAAAGTTTTCCAAGCTGTTTCACACGAGGGCGTTGAAGCTTTAAGTTAAGGACTCGGCGCTCTAACAATAAGTCGGAGCGACTAATTCCAAGTGAACACATGATGAATCTCGTGGAGAGATTTCTCGGTGAATCGCTTCGTACGCTTGGCGCAGGGAACGCGACAAGGGAGATTTTCAGAGACGATCCAACCCTGTGGCTCCCTCGTCTAAATTGGATCTCGGGCCCCCTCGTAATAAATAGAAATTTCATTCCCTCTCGGTTGTGTATTTTATCAGAACCTTCTCCGATACAACGACTGCGAATTTCGTCGAACGGTCGTTGTGTTTTCACGGATATCGATCGAATAATCGAAACAACCAATCCGAGCGTTTCAACACGTACCTCGATGATCATTCGCAACGATCGACGAGCGGACGACACGACTTTCGTACTTTTTGATCGGCAAACTGCGATATTCCGTTCTCGGCTGGAAAACAATTTTCCTTGGGAACATAAGGCGAACAAAGTTCCTCGTTCGAACTGATCATAAACGAGCTCTGCGAAAATCGACAGTATCACCGATGTGATCGATTATCGCTGGCCGATGGCTCGAGCCATCTTAAGAAAAAAAAATCATAAAAATCGAACGGTCGAGATAGCGAAAGAAATATCGGACGACCGGTAATAAATAAAATCGTGTAACGAAACGCGGGGCAAGTGATGGACGGGAATCGGTCGAACGAAGCAGCCGCATGATTGGGTGCAACCAGTTTTGGTCGGGACGTCTATGTCGTTCATTAGCTTTCCAGGGGGCGATTAATCGTTTGAGGCCATCAACGAGCTCGTTGGCCACGCGGGGCCGGCTGCGTATTCCGATATTTTCCGCGGTTCGGTGCAAAGCGACGTGAGCGCGGAATGTGTGACGGGACAAAGAACCGCAGACCGGCGCAAAATGGATTACATCGGGACGGTTCGCGCGCTGCCCCCGGATCGCCGTTCGAATCTTTTCGGTCCTTCTGCTATCGCTTATGAAATACACGCCAAGAACACGTAGTGAAAATAGAGAAAGAGAGAAGCCTCTAATTTCGACTTTTAATTTTTAATCTTAATGATTTACATTTATTATATAATATTTAAAATATTCGAAATAAGTGTGCTAATATTCATTCAATAATTAATGTAAATAACATTATAATTATATAAGTAAGATAATTAAATTAATTCCAATATAATATAATTTCAATATCAAAGGTTAAAAATAATAATCTAATTTTATAAAAAAATGGTATAGAAAAAGGTAATGAAAATTTAGAAATTGGATTAAATCCACATTTAAATGGAAATTCCTTTTTCTAAATTTAATATTTTATTTAATGAAATTAGTTTTTGCCGCTCCGTTTCGTTTATGCTTAAATTATATACGAGCGTAAACTATGACTAAATAAATAGTCTTTCTTTCTGCCTTATTAAATAACTATTCTTCCTATTGCAATTTTCTGTCCATATATAATTAAACAATTTTCTGCTTTTGTTGAGAAAAGATCTTTTATAAGGGAGGATTTCTTGAAACTTGATGATGCTCCAACAGAAGCTCTAGCTCTTATTTTACTTCCAGTTTTCCTAAACTGTGCGAATTGTCGATTCGTTTCTGTTAAATTTCTTGCAAGGAGAAATTTTTCTTCTAATGATATGAACCTTTTACTCACGACTGGAAAATATTGCTTCTTATTTCTGGCATTAAATGTAGTGAGAAAGCTTACTTTATAATCGACCAATACTACTTTGTAATTGAAATGAATTCCTTTTCGAAGTAACACAACTAATTCTGCACAGAAATAACTTTTCCACACATGTTAAACAATCCTTCTTATCGCACAAGAGTTAATGCAAAACTGTGCTTCGAATCGATTCAAAGACGCATTTTCATATCAGAAATGAGTCTTTTTCAGCAACTTTTTCATCGCGTTATACGGGGACAGCGTTACAGGACTACCGCGTTATAGTCCTGCTGTATATATTTTCTCTCTCTCTCTCTTTCTCTCTCTCTCTCTCTCTCTCGGCTTATACGTAATAACAGCCACAAAGGGGGATGACGTTACGTTTGTTACACATTGATTTCTCGTGTTCACCGAACGTGAAATTCACCGGCGTTTTTACGAAGCAATCTGTATTTACGGTACGATTAATCGCGCATCGATGCCATTAGCTTCGTTCAGTACTTCTGCAAAAAGTAAATAACCTGTTTTTTTTTTTTTTTTTTGGGAACTGGTAGGACTGATTTTTNAATTGAAAATGCAGAGTTTTATACCTCGATTATCTGATTTCGGCGAAAATTAGATTAAAAATTTGTCGAGAAATTGATTTACGCTAAAAGGGAAGCTGAAAAATAGTTCGTGCGATGCAAATAACGGAACAGTCGTTCGTTCCTTGCTGGAGAACGATTCTAGTCGAAATTTCAATCTCATTTCGAACATTTGTGTTGTGTTTCGTGGTTTATATCGCGACGGTGAAAACACAAAATCAATTTAATTTTCGTTCTTCGTATATATTATATTGTTTCGGTTTATATTGTAGTGGTGAAAATTAAAGATTAATTTGTACCGCAATACAACTTTTAATTTAACTCTTTTCCTGTATTTTGAAGTCGGATGAAACGCGGTTTTCTATTCGCCATTTTTAAACGTTCCGTTCGCGATATTATTACATTCGGACACTAAATTTTGAAACTTTTATAATTGTTATAATTTTGTAGAAAAATGCATTTATTTTCAAAATGGGTCGTTCATTTTATTCTAAAATGCTTTTTCGTCGCACAAGTGAATATAGATTTCTCCTCTCGAAAATAATATGAATAATAAAAAAATTTTTCGCAACTGAATATGCGATTTGAAAATTGAAGCCTCTTCTTTACAAACACTCGAGAGAACTTGATCTCTTTTTGCCATTTTGTTAAAATATTAATCTTAGACGATAAAAGTCCCATAAATGGTAACATTTTATACTCGTTGTATTCGTTCTCGCCTAATATCTTAAACTTCAATAAATTGGACTCGAAAAGATTGTTTAAGTTTACATCAGGTTTAAGGAGTCATTTTACAGGGGAGGCTTTGGCCTTTAAATCTATAGTTGATTCAATCGTGAATAAAAAAAATGTGTCAACGTCTTTACTATGGCAAATTAAAACATTCTCGAGAAGAAAAGTGCCTCCGCTTTGCCATCTGCTACACAGTCTGAAAAAACAAAATATGTTAAAACAAAATAGACGATACATTTTAAAAGTAGATGCTTCAAGCTTTGAAACGATTTCTTTTTTTTACAAAATTTTCAATATTCCGAATATTAATGGGGCAGTCACTGTACGTGCATATAGAAATACAAAAAATACCTGCAATTTTTCATCATATCCCCTTCTCCCTCGTGTCACGATGCAACAGCTCGGTTAAAAGCACCAAGTTATCATCGCGATCCATCGCGGCCCATCGTGCATCACAGGGTGAACTCGCGTGGCCCATTCCTTCGGAAGTTAATCCATTCGAGCCGCGAGGGTCGCGCGTTTGGATTTTCGAGCTCGTTTGGCCGGCTGTCTGCGCGGAAATATAGCTGGATACGTTCGTTTGTTCTACTGACAAAAATCAATGAGCCGAGTTCGAGTAGAAACGGGCGACCATCGAATGAGAAAAGGAAAAAAAAAGGCAGGGGAGAAAGAGACAGAAGTATTTTCAGACCAGGGCCACGGAACCGCGTCATCGGATTTACGACCATGTGCTCTCGACACGGATAATGAATAGATATGCCGAAATTAGGGGACCGATTGGACGCGAAATAATCTCGGTTAAATCGGAATTCGAAGGGATGCCGCTGCCAGTTAATCGGGCAAATTACTCGCGATACTTTACGATGCAAATTGCCATTTGCGCGATAAGAAGTCGAGAATTTCGATCGATCTTTGATTATCGAACTGCGCTCGCGCATGTTCCATCTATTGGAATTTCGTCGTTGGACCGCGATAAAATTACACACCAGTTTTAACCGGTGGAAAATAACGTTTCCCTCCGAAAATGCAGAGAGAGAGAGAGAGAGAGAGAGAGAGAGACGAATGCAAAGTAGAGGAAAAAAAATAGCCTGCCTCCCTCGATTGAAATTCAATAAGCACGATAATTTCGCGGTGAGCCTCGCGTGCTTTCGCCTCGATGATAACTTTCGTTTGATGGCGATCGCGTGTTTGTGCGCGCGCGAAAATCGCTGGTTCGCGTTATCGCCTGATCGCGAGGAGAACAATAAACGATTCGGGATAATCGATTCGACGTGTTTCCGACCAGGTTGGTAAACTCTCTCTCGTGTCGAATCGCTGTGATCGATGTCGGAAAGTGAATTCTGACACCGAGTCAGTGAGCACTGTCTTTTTTTCCTTTTTTTTTTCTTTTTTTTTTATCGTTAGTTCAGTATACAAGTAACGATAACGAGTATACGCCGTTCCGATAGCGGAATGCCGAACAAAGGCGGTTCGAACGATTTGAATGATCGGTTTTAATGAAGCGTCGTGCAACCGACGGATTCAGTGCAACATTGTGCGCCATATTTGTTCAACAAAGGAAGCCTGCTAACTGGAAAATTCAAACAAATTTGATGCTTGACAGGAATATAGTTCACGTGAATACGATAATACGATTATCCGACGATCGATGAACCAGACAATTAACGAGGCGGACAATACCGAGAAACGATTAAAAATGTGGTAATTCGGAATAGGATCGGGAAAGATATATTTAAACTGGTTTAGTTTCGTAACAAAAAAAAAGAGGGAGAGAGGAAGAAAAAAGAAGAAAATTGCAATAAAACCGCGTTCAAAATGATCTCACTCCAAGATGTTTTTACGTCGTGCAGCGAGTGGCGTAGTGAAGATACTTCTTTTCGAAAATGCTATAAATCAGGGGCAAAGTTTTTCCTTATCGCGAGCCGCACAAACTACTTTCCCTATCTTTCTTTAACTTTAGCAGCTACTGTAAAGAAAACAATTTATACCTAACGCGAGTATGTGGCCGCGACACTCTCAACGCAGTGGAGGGGATAGCGCTAGCGATGAGGAAAGTGGGGGCAAGAGCCTCCAGTTAGCCACCTCTGGTCTAAATTCATCATAGTATGTGAAAGCATTGGAAATTTTTTTATTATAATTGAATTCAGGCAATAAAATTGAATAAATAAATAAATTGATAAAATTGATAGAATGAAAAGTAAATTGGTTTATTTAAAATCAATTTCAACAAATAAATTGATGAAATTGAATCTAAAATAAAATGCACGATATTCTTAAAGTAGAAGAACTTTAAAATTAGCTTTGTTATTGTTTAAAAATATTAATAAGCGGCACTGTAGATACATTGTATGAAAAGAATTGTTTTATCGTTTAATAATGTTTAGCAGAATGCGTTTTCATCATATTGATCCGAAATAAATATAATATTAATTATCATTCAACTTCAAAGAGAATCTGCGAATGTTACGGGTAAATGATTTTATGATAAAGATTTTTTTTAATAAAGATTTTGTTCTCTCAAACGTTTGTTCACGTAAATTGAAATTTTACAAGAATTTCACGGCTAGAAAAGACGGATAAAACATTCGACGTTTGATAATTAAGGTTGTCGGTTATAAAACACGATAATCCTTCTTTGGTGAGGAGCCTCGCGAGGCAGGAAAGTGGAGAACGCTGTTTTATTTTGCATTGGCGGAAGATGCTCTCGTTCGCATTAAAAAGGAGGGAGTTGGCGGACGATGGTTCCCAGCCAGTCGGGAATGGCGTGTTGTATTCAGAGTGAAAATAGGATCAAGAGAGGGCGGGGGAAAGAAAGAAAAAAAAGAAAACGGGAGTAAAGGAGGCGCGTCGCGTGAAAGAAATATCAGTTATGGTCGCGAAACGAAATGCTTCTTCTTCGGCCGAACGTTGTTGCGAGAGAGTTAAGACCCTTCACCGCGGCAAGATATATAATTGGAAAGAAAAATCTCGCAGAGAGTGGATCGATTGTTACCGTAATTGCCTCTCGAGCCACGGTGTCTAAAGAAAACGATGTCTTCTTCCTTTTCTTTTCTTTTTTTTTTTTGTTTTGTTTCACTCGTATTCAGCTGATTTAGATCCGCGACAGAAGTGACACGAAAGCGCCTGAGAAAATACATTTACATTTTTGTCTTGGATTACAGCCAAGTAGGTTTTGTTCGCAATTTTTCGGTTTATCGATCGGGCCGCTTTCCAGCGTAGGAAAACAGTACGAATCATTTGCATCGACGTGACGAATATTGCGATAATAGAAGCGCGTAAAAAGAAAGAGAGAAAGAAAGAGAAAGGTGTCCGATAATTTTGCAACTTTTCGCCGGTTTTGCACTGTGAAACTATTGTTTTCCAAATAGGCGATCCTTCCGACGGGAAGTTGAGACCCGATTCAGAAACGGCGCGAATTAGGTATTTGGACGGGAACAAGCGACAATCGGATCGGGGGAATTATTCCGGTCGTCGGGCTCTTTGCGGCGGAGGAAGCGCGCGGAGTTTCAGGTTCTCGCGGAACAAGACCGAGGGCGAACGAGGCTGTAATTCGGAAGTTGGTCGTGTCGCGAGAGGGGCTTCGAGACGCCAGCCTCGAGATTTTCATTCGGGAAATCCTCCATGAATTTTCGCCGTGGCGGCAGCCGTTCGTGTCATCTTGTGATTTCCTGTTGGGCGAAACAATGCCGGGCGATGCGCGACGCGACGCCATAAGATGCGGCGGTCGTCCACGGCGGAATTTAAAGGCTCCGGGAAATTGTAAGGGTTCAATCGGATGTCGGCGGACAATGCTCCCTCGCGTTCGCTTCATTCGCCGAAATGTTCCAAACGGGATTCTTTGAAACGATTCGTTTCATTCGTTCTCCCGCAGACCCGGTAGACTTACGAACAATTTATTTCAAAAATTCAATTTCGACTAACAATCGTCCGCCTCGGTACTCCTGGCCCCTCGTTCGCCCCGCGTTTGTAATTTCCGTTTTTCGAACTTTTTCCCTTTTTTTCTTTCTTTTTTTTTTTTTTTTTTTTTTTTTTGGGGGAAAAAA
>NIPQ01036358.1:0-11537 GCA_002806875.1 Lepidotrigona ventralis hoosana
TTGCTACGAAAAGAGACACCGACAAAAAAAGAAAAAGAAAAAAATTCAAATGTTCAAGTATAGCGTAAACGTCTCTTTTACAGGAGTCATCAATTTTGTAACCGTCCACAACGTAGAAGACAGCCAAGCAGTGGTTTGTGTGAATGAAAACGCCTTGGGAAGAAGTAAAGGCAGCATCGTCGTTCGAATCGCGCCGCATTCCGTGGCCAAATTGAAAGTGCTCGTCGGCATGCATCGACAATAAGCGAACATAATTATTTTCAATGCTATGATCTCGCTCTTGAAGAATAGGTACCTTCGTTTTGTACGCAGATGATTACAGACGTGTATAATAAACATGGAACAACATGTGACGATCGAATTTGTTACCATTTCTCATCTTAAACTGGACAAAAGTATTCGCACACTTGATGAAAAATCTAAACTTTTATAACTTCAAGAAAAAAAAAAGGCAATTCATAAAACATAATAATTGGCTTTGTTTTAAAGTACGAAGTCTCCACTTTGACAGTTCTAGGTTACTTTTTTTTTTTTTTAGAAATGTTTTTTAATAATGTAGCGGCACACTTTTGTTCTCGAAAATTGTCAAAATTCGAGTGCCTCTGAGAACGATAAAAAATTTTTCTCACGACTAAATCTATCGTGGTCTTGAAGATCCAAGTCTCTCCTTTTCAAAACTTGCTCTGTACGATTCGTCATTTCATCGAACTCTGAACGTTAAAATTGAAAGGGCAAAACGCCTAGGATTTCTTAAACTTTTGTCGTTCAATAAAACGCCGAGAAAAAAAAAATCATACAGCAAGTTTCAAGGAGTTGTAAAGAGAGGATTATTTAAAATTATGATAGATCTAGTCGTGGAAAAATTGCTTTCAATGACTTTGGAGGCGAATCTTTACAGTTTTCGAAAACAGAAGTGAAAACATTTTTGGAAAAGAAAAATTCAAGGTTGGTAAAGTAAAAATCTCACGCTCTAAAATGAAAATTAGCTTGTTGTACGATTGTTATTTTGCAAAGTTTAAATAATTTAACCCTTTACGTACAACATCGTGTAATTTAAAAGTTACATATCCGTATATATACATTCACATTTTATTCTGTATAACATTTCATTCACATATTAGAAAAATACTAAATTTTGAAAAAATTACCATTTATTTAAAAAAAAACTACTACCAGTTAGTAAAAATACCGAATTAAAAAAAAACTACCATTTATTTAAAAACAAAAAAATCGAGCTAGTTTTAGGAATAAATAGCCACAATCGACTAATTAATTAGAAAATTCCAGTTATAGAGGTTGTCGATGATTTTTCCGAATATTTATATCACACGTTAGTTTGACATTTTCTTATTACATTATTATTATGTTACGCGTTATATTGCAGTGAAATTTTCCAGCGCTCGCATTATTGTTGGAAATTAATTGGCCAGAGAGACGGGCACGACGCGCAATTAGGATTGCGCAAACGAGATTGTCGAATGATCTTGCAAACGAATCACGTCCTCGTGTAACGCAACGCGCACCCGCAGCACACGGGCCGATTGTACGCGTAACAGGTGAGCCACTTGACAAATGTAGATTTCGCGAGCGCTATTCTCATCGCGTCACGTCGTTACAAATTTTTACGTTCCTTCTTCGGGCAATGACGATTCACGAGTAACAACAACTCGCGGATCAAGGAGCTGTTTTTTTTTTTTTTTTTTTTTTTTGGGNGAATAAACGACGTGGCGCTCGGACAAATCTTGAAAGTCCCGATAGAGATCAGCGATACAGATCGATAACTGTCGTTTGATTCGTCGTCGTTCGTCACTATCGACGTAAGTAATAAACCGTGTTGCTCGTGGATGCTTCGAAAATCGCATGAGACTTTATCGAACGACCTTAACCCTTCGAGTGTTTCATTCCGTTTCGAAAGCGGAATAAGAAAGAGCATTTGCTGTAAAATTGAAATAAATAAATACAGAATATTGTCCAAAAGTTTCTTCCCGCCTATTTCTTTTTCTTCCTTCTTTTTACAATAAAACAAGAGAAAACTAATTTTATTAATTTCAAGTTAAATTGAAATCCGAACGAATGATATCTTCCACTGTGTTTTAAAAGTTATTTCTGTCAAACGTCGACCGCCAAACATGTTTGCAAATTTGTACTCTTTATTCTAGGAGGAAGTGATTTTCAGCCCTTATAGAACGACACAATTTTCCAGTTGTATTTTACAAATTTCATCACAAATGTTCATCACAAAATTGTATTATTTCGTAGAAAATCGTATGAAATCTGTTAAAATTGCGAATAAATCTTGCTTTATTCTAGCAAACTGCAAGTATGCTCGTCGTTAAACAATTATCGAAAGGACTAATTTTATTTTATAGAATGTATATTACTACTTCATTATTTCATACAAAAAAGTTTCGCCTAGTTAGAATTTCACGTCGTTGGCAGTCTATCAAATTGCTTTTGCCTATAACACATAGATCGTGCCTAGTTGCTGTAATTATTTTTCGTTACTTGGCGAAATGTCTTCTAGAGCCTTTGGTGGATGTAAGACAAATAGAACGAAAGAAACGAGTTCAGAGAGAGACTCTTGACTCTCCTCGTATGTGGAACATTAGTTGCGAGCGACCTGGAAATTTCTCAACAATACGGCCAATAAACTGTACTCCCTGACCGTGAGGAAAGCCTTTCATCCGTTAACTGAGACTTTTCCTTTCTCTCTCTCGAGAAAATATGGCCACGGATCGACTGGCAACAAAGGAAACTGGATCACACAATTCCAAATATACGTTCTGCGAATTATCCATTGCAAATGGCCATTTACGTCATTGGAGGCAACATTTATTAAATTACGCAGTTACGTGGAAAATAACTAAGCAAAAATGCATTCACGCTGGGTTTTTGCAGCGTTTCGTCGTCCGAAAGATCGAGGTAACTACGTTAGAGTTCAATTCCTCCATCAAGGAGAAAAAGCAACCCCTTGAGATAGCTTAATGAAGGGATTCTGCTCTCTCTCTCTCTCTCTCTCTTTCTCTCTCTTTCTCGCCTGTTGTCGCGCTCGTACTCTGATGCTCTGGTATCCCGTGGAAGAATATACAGGGAAAAGTGAAGAATTAATTAAAAATAAATTAAACTAAATTGCATCTCACTCCTTCTCTCCTAATAATTCTAATTATAGAGAGTTATTACTATTATATTACTTCTCCAAATACTTCTGCACACATCGCGTTACATTCGAATATAAATTTTTCGAAATATTTATAGATTTACTTGGGATACTGTTTCCCAAACAAGACTCCTGAAATTTGGAAATATTTTGAAATATTATATAATATAAATACTTATATAAGTTTGTCATCATTATTTTTATGAAATTACTGTGATTTAGTACTTTTCTTTTTTTTTTGCAAAATTACGATGAGTATCTATAATATTTAGAAGTTTCAATAAACTTTATTCACAAGTATAAAAATTCTTTCGAAATAACGAGTTATTTCATATTAATTGAAAACAATAATATTTATCTCCAAGATTATTTAGGGGATCGTTTATACTTATTTCTCTCCTAAACATACTTTGAAATTCTACCTTATTACGTACATATCCTTCCCTTTTTCTTTCTCTTTTATTTCTGCCCTAACAAAATACTAAACGTGTTATTATCTTACTTTGTGTTGTACAACATTATCTTATTCCACGTTGATGAACATCTATTTCCGTGTTTCTTATATCTTAATAAAAGAAGAGGCTTTGAAAATCTAGTTGGTCGTAACGAACAAGTAAACAACAATATTCACGTGCGACAAAAACAACAGAAGTCAGAAATTTCCATTTTGGCGAGGGAGAGCTACGTTACTTACCCCTACGGTAGCCTTAATAATTCCAAAGTCGACGAACCTAGACACGAAGAAGAAAAAAAAAAAAAAAAAAAAAAAAANAAAAAAGACAACTGGCTTCGTATACATATCTGGCTTCTAACGATGTGGCACAGTTACGCAAACTAGCGGATTAGAGGATCGTTATTGAATATCGAAGTACCACGGCGCACGATCCCGTGCTCAAAAACGTTCCCGTACGTACGTACGTACGTACTGCGAACATATCAAGTCCAATAACAAATTCTACAATAACAACAAGCAAGATAAATTAAAAAAAAAAAAATCTACACGATAATACGCGCGCGTCTCTTTAGAAAACACAAATGGCGAACGTCGCATTAATGCAGTTTTGTAATTGTCGTATAATTCTCACGACACAGGGGACACGTTAGTTCTCCGGAACTAGAACAGAGAGTGATCTGTTTTAATCTTCTCAAGTTGCAAGCGCTTCGAACTGATAATTAATTGACGTGAAAAATTTTGTGAAAATTTACAGAGCAGTACCGGTGGCAGAAACCGGTCGTTGCAAGGCGACAGAAAGTCGTGTCATTTTTTTGGTTATTCTTTCGCAGGAAGCGTTGCGCGAGGCGTGTGATTGATGAAGCGTCCGTTGTTTTAACAGGCGCGGTCCAAATGGAAGATAACACATCGTATTTGAAAACACGTATCGATCATCGTGCACGCGCCATTCGATCATCGGTGCATTAACTCCTGGATTCCCTTCGACAAAACCTGAACCAAACTAATGAAAAACGCTTAAGTTTGCCATACGTTCCCCCTTAACCCTTTCATCACGAGCATCTATCGACGCGTCGAAGTAATCATTTTAACCGTATTAAAAATACACTCTGGGCAGAGATAATACATTTTTTAGCCATCAAAACGAGCTTTCTGTTCGACATATTCGGGATAAGATGAGAAATTAAATGAAATTGCAATAAAAAATCTTTCTCAATCTATTGCAATTCGGAGAAGATCGGTTACAAGTATAACTGTTAGACTCTTAGCCAATTTAAGGTTAGATCTTTGCTTGGAAACAAAAATGTTACCAGGAAATTCAAAAAAAGATTCGTCAGTGGAATATTCACACAAGAAATTATTGTAACAAACAATCGTTCTTAATCTATCGTAATTCAGAAAAGATCGGCAATATAGCTGTAATCTCATAAAAGTTTAGGTTAGATGCTAGGTTTTAGGTTAGGTTAGGTTAGGGTTTCAGTTAAGTTGGTGGAGATAGCTCAGTCAGTAGAGCATCAGACTCTTAATCTGAGAGTCTAGGGTTCGAACCCCTATTCGGGCAGAAAAAAAAGATATTGTCCTTTAGGACAACAGCACGAGGAGAGCTCTGTGGTATAAAAAGATCCCAGATTCTCTCCCAACGTGCAGAGAACGGCCATCTTGGAGGTTTTAGTCGGTAAAACTCCGACATTACTGGATCTTCCCTTAAAAAACTCAGGTGTCTTATCGAAGATTTCCTCCACGTAAAAAAAAAGGGTTTCAGTTGAGTTGGGTTTTAGATTTTTGAAGAATCGAAGTTTGTTTAAAAAGAACATTCTGGCCCTTGTCAAAATGTTACGAGAACATATAAAAAAGATTCTACTTCAATTTCACCAACTCGAAAAATGATTCGATCAATGTGTACAATACTTTTGGCGTGGGGTGTTTTCGCGTTCAATGGCGGTGTTCCGTCACGGCGTGAAAGGGTTAATTCCATCAATATCGCCCTTATTTCCTCCGCTACACGAAGATTTCACGGGACTTTCTTCTATACGTGATAGAAGCTTCAAAGAGCCCTTGACGCGAGCAGAAAGTCTCGTAATGAGCTTACTAACTCGAAGAAGCCCTATCGACGCGATCCACGCCGATGCGGAGGAGACAAACTGGCAACCAGTTGGAAACGATCGCTTCACCCGCCCACCGCGAAAAATCCAGAGTAACGGAAAAACCGGTGCGGTGATAAGCACGTTCGAGGGCTGGCGAAAACCGGACGTCGGGTCGTGCGATTCGCTGAACAGATCGGCCGGTGATCGACGGGGAACTGATTCATCGCAGAACCGATCGCCGATTGAAACCACGGGGTTCAGTGATTTAGTTTAGTACCGCGAAGTATCTCGTGAAGTACATACGTCCCGACTTTTACGAGAAAAGAGAAAGAGAACAGGAAACGAACGATCGTCCAACTGTGAAACCATCGTATTCGTGGAGGTAACTCGCCTCTTGTTTCAGATCGCGATCTATGGCTAACGATCGAGACAGAATATCGTTAACCCATTTGCATCACGACTCAAATCCACGTTTCTATGTGTGTTGTAATTTATTAAATCTCGATTGAAATATTTATTTATTCTCTATTAATATTGATTGTTAGGTTCAGAAAAAGTAAAAAAGTAACTGCGTTCGTTTGTTTGTAAATGAAAGACGAACGAAAAACAATAATATTCTGTACGATTATCTTTCCGTGATCTTTCAGACAACCTTTAGACAATTTCGCATTCAAGGAAGTTCTTGTCTTTTTCAAGAAGAAACAGTTCCAAGAACGATTTGATATTCTCGTCAGCAGTGAAATTGAGCAAATCAATTTCGATACTGACGTAATTCGAAAGCTTCACGTCGCATAATTTTTTCATGAAAACTTGCACAATGTTTCTTTCCTTCTCAGAGTAGTACAGCAAAAATATGAAGAAGATGTTCTTTACTTATTTTCAAATTTTTAAACAATTTTGTTAACGAAATCGTGTATTTCCTTTCTCTAAAACAAGCTTGAACGATCAGCTATCAGATTACACGACGAATTCGCGGTTTAACACCAAACGTACCAAGCGAGGTAAAATGACCCCTTTTCAAAATTTACTTTAAATAAAAATATATGTTTGAGTATTTTATTAGAAATCAGAAGTTATGTTGCAAATTATTTCCTTTGATAAATTAAGAATTTCTTTCTAAAAATCAACGTTTATTCATAAGGGGTCAAATGATCTCTTATGATAAAGTAGGTATAGGTTAGGTATAGGTAAAATGGCGGAATGTTTAAATGAATGTGTTAAAATGAAATATACATATATGTATGTTAGAAAAAAATGCAACCATTTTTTGGTCAACTCAATACAATGAAATATCAGAATATATAATATTGTAGGGATACATAATGTTGGTCAACATAATATAATATAATATAACATTGTTCAATATGCTTAGTATATAATATCAAGAGCTGATAATCTAATCAATGTAGATTTTGATTAAGGTGAATTTGTACCAGAAGAATATTCTTTTCTTGACAAAACCTTCAGTCAACAAACGAGCTTCATCATTATTACTTAATAATTACATTATTATTTAGTTATTATCATGGTAAAGTAATTATTAGAATAACTAAAAATATCATTACTATCTAAATTATTAGGAGCAACAACTAAACTGTTCCACCGACAAAAATATTTGCGCAACACAAAAAAATTGCTAATAAAGAGTCACTCACACTGATTGAGTTTCCCATATATTGATAAATATAAGATTCTTAATCGCTTCTCGAGAATTTTATCATTTAGATGCAAATGGGGAATTTCCACAAAGACTGAACAAGACAAAAAGACTGAAGAAAATATTTATCGATCTCTTGGATCTAACGTATCGCTGACTGATAACGAAAACGCGCGTAACTCGCGCGACAACTTTCCAAATTAGATATACCTATGACGCGTAACGTTTGAAGTGTTCAATATCGCGATAGTATTTCAATTTCTGCCGCACGTGAAAACGGACAGCCGATAAGAGTCTCTACCTTATCAGACAGTATCATAAAGAATTTGAACGAACGATCGTGCAAGAAATTGTTCTCTTGTACAACGCGTCGGCGCTAACTTTTGGATGGCAACTTTAAATCGCGTTTCGACCGCGTGCGAGTCGAAGGCTCGAACACAGTTTCAAGCCCGCAGAGGAGAGAAAAATTTACCTGTTTACGTACGAAAACAAGCTTACATTTACTCACGCTTGTATTTATTCATGAGACAATTATAAAATATGCTGATCCGGTCGCCGCGCAATTTCGGGGATTGAGCCTGCGATATTTTCGTTTACGAACGAAATTATCAGTTTTATTGGGTTCAGTTTTCTCGTCCTGTCAAATTTATTACCTTTGCACTTCACTCGTATCTTCAGCTCGATGATAGAGCGCGACATTCACGCCGATATATTTATTTAATATCAATTAAATTTCTCTCTTAACGAGAGAATTATGTAATATTAAAGTCTAGCGGGACGATCGATACACGACGACGCAAAGCGCCCGAACGAAGAGAGAAAGGAAGGCGCGGAACGAACGGAGCGGGCAGCATTGCACCGATGAAGAATCTTATAATTGTCTCTCGGTTAACAGCTAACTATTTTTGCCAGTGGCACTCCCAACTTTCGCCATACATTATGCGAGTTCTAGCAGAAATAATGGAAGAGCAAACTTCGGTAATTAGAAGCTCAATAGAGAGGTCCAAGTTTTCGAGGAGAAACAAGTCTGTAATAAAGGGTGGGAAGTTTGTTTCTATAGTGTACAGGTATCTCGCGTCGGAATTTTACAACGGAGATTTCGCGTGGTTGTTCCTCTGCTAAATTTAAAATCCGATTAACACGGAAAATCCGACTAACACGCTCAGTATGTACATTAGCATTGGTTATTTGCTAAACGATTTGGTCGCTTTCGTCGTTTCTTCTATTTCGACAAATATTTTGGAATATTCTAGAATTTAATTTTTATTAAAATACAAATGTATTTTAGAACAGAGGCGGATAACTGGCGACCCTTGCCCCCACTTTCCTCATCGCTAGCGCTACCCCCTCCACTGAGAGTGTAGGGCTCGGCGAGCCGAAATTTCAATGTAGTGGGGAGATCGATCTAGTGGAGGGGGTAGCGCTAGCGATCAAGGGCCCGCGTGCCGCCAGTTAGCCGCCTCTGTTTTAGAATAATCGGAACATTACTAGTGAATTTTAAATTTTGAACATAAATAACTAGACAATATTACGAAACGAAAAGTACGCTTCTGTTGTAACATAATATCTTATAGAAATTAAATACGCTGTCCCACAGACAGAACGTGAAAGTTTAAACAACGAGAGTTGATAGAGTATCATAACGACTGAAGCTTGTTATTTTTTGAGAGAAAACTTCAACCGGCTGGAGAGCAAGATATGCGCGAATTATCGATCTAAACGGAGATAAGGGATTTCTCGAGTGGCGAGGGACACGACGCGTGGGCGCAGAAATGCACGGCCACTCGTCCGCGTGTTTAAGTGCCTGCATTCTCTACACGGCGCGGCGTTGTACTACACGCGCGCGAGTAGACGTGAGATGACGATGGTCGCGCCCTTGCTTCCTCTGCCCCGAGACTCCTTCGTCTTCCGTACGTGCCGGAATGTCTGAAACATCCTGGCATGTGTGTCTCCGTCGCACGCGAAAGCTAATGCACGTGGATCGCCTGACATTTTCGAAAGACAAGGCTAAGGGTGGGCGTACTCGAATCCAGGCGTACTCGCTGAAGCCCGCATCGATTGTTCCGAAACTGTCGTGCATCTCGACTGAACGCATCGACGCGACACAGCGATCGGAGCGGCTCTTCATTACGAGAGAATTGAACGGAGTCCAATTAGTCGAAAATTATGATGCCGATGCCGAGTGCTTCGATTTCAAAGTTTTCCACGTTTTTCTTTTTTTTTTTTTTTTTAACGAANTTCTAACGAAGCGAATCGTATATTGGTTTATCTCGCAGCTTGATTGAATTTTACGCGACGTTAATTCATTACGATTCATATTTATATTTCACGAGTATCAAGGCGAGAATTCCTTGATGAGGTGAGAATATCGTGTTTCATTTTTTTGAATATTCGCTTCCGGATCGTAGAATCGTGAAATCCGGACATCCGGTGTTTTAAATATGTCTGTCACCATATAATGATGTTAATTAATACTCGAATAATATTTTTACGTTATGCATAAATCGTTACGAGATTCTCGAAGAGGATCTTTAACGATGGAAGCGAGAATCATTGAAATGCCACAATTTTCAAACTCATTAATCTAGTTTAATAACACCGTAAGTAAGTACATTCGAGAGTGAATTAAACATTGCAGTTCCATTTTTACCGTGAACTTTCGCCGACTCCCGAGGCGACGTGTATTTTTGGCGTGCTTGTTATAGATAAAGGGAAACAGTATTTCAGAAGGATGATGTCCGAAATTAGACCTCCACGTGATACTTTTCGTGTAACTAACATTAACGGGAATGTAACTCGTGCAACAAAAGCATCGTTTTGATTTCAGTGGAACTGTTGAATCATCCCATAAGTTTGTTCTGTCTCTTATAATACTTATTCAAAATAAAATTTGAAATATATCTATAAGTTCTCGTACAATTTCTTTCCAATTTTAGCAAAGACATAATTTTAGCAAAAAGATATAATAATATTGTGAAATTTCTTTGAAATTTTTCATTAAAATATTTTTCAAGGTCTTCTTTAATAGTGTCAATATTGTCATATTTTTTCCCAACTAAAAAGTGGTGATAATCTGAGGGGGCAATGAACCAAATTCGTGTAATTTTTCTTGCACATTTGATGCCTTGCGTGGCCTGGCATATTATCATGACGAAAAACCATGTTCTCTAGATTTGTGAATTTAGAGCGTTTCGTTGCTACTGCTTCTCTTAGTTTGTTCAGCTGGGCACAGTATTTGTCTGAATTTATCGTTTGATCACCCGGAAGCAACTCGAAGAACAAAATTCCTCGATAGTCCCACCGACAGAACAGAGAGTAAAACTTTGCAAAGGTGTAAACCTGGTTTAATAGGTTTAACAGTTGAGCTTGGTCTTCCCTTCCAAGTCCAAGTTCGTTTCCTTTGGAGATTGTTATAGAAAATCCACTTTTCATCTCCGGTTGACAAACGTTTCAGCAGCGATTCTTTTGCATTGCGAGCAAGCAAAGATATGCACGTGGTCCATACGATTTCGTTCGATGAGTTGGTGTGACGTGAACTTTCATTTTCGATACTATTCCAATTTTCTTTAAATGTCTGTGCACAGTTGCACGACGGAACATTTAGACATTTCTTGCTAGAAAGTCTAAATATTTCAGATAATACTTTCGATATTTCTTGAATCAATAGTCTCTTGCGATCAAATTTCGAACCATATCGTGTGTAAATGTGACTCTTAAATAAGTAGCTTCACTTTCAAGATAAGTTATTTAATTCTAAAATTCGAACGTTTGCGAGGGAAACTAATAAAACGATTTAGAATTTTCGACACTTCTCGAACCGAGGAGGTCCTAAATTTCGAATCGTATCATCGTACATCTCGGGATGATCCAGTGCAAAGTGATCTTTCTCCGTCAGAACTGGAAATTTCGTAATTTTCAGATGCGATCCGGATAGAAACGATGAAGAAACGCGGCAACCATGAGGCCAAAACTGGCAAGGGACGACAGAACGAAACGAGCAACGCGGACGACAAGAAGAATGAAGAGAAGGATGACGTGCGTTTGAACGACCTGGAAAACCGAGGGTTCAGCGAGTGGCTCCGATCTAGCAACGGCCTCGAAATGATGCGACTGTTCGTCATCGCCAATTCGATTCTGATCTTCGTCACGATTGGATTCCCGAAAATGCAGGAGGCTTACGGTGCCCTC
>NIPQ01036372.1:0-11513 GCA_002806875.1 Lepidotrigona ventralis hoosana
TTTGGTAGAAATAAGTCTACGTTAGGATTGCTCCGCAGAACCATCATAACTGTTGGAATATATCGGTGAATGATGGGAGCGTGTGAGTGTGATTGTCTTTTATCGTCGGCTAAACACATGCATTTCTCATCAATTACATTATCGCCAATTCTTCTCCTATAAATAATCAAATAAACTCTGACAATAACCACCAAAATTAATCAACGGGATATCTCTAGAAACGAATGAATGAAATCTTATTTAAACATAGAGCGCGGATTTAAAGAGTTGGCAAAAAGTAGCGATCATTGAACGAAATGAAATCCTATTGTTTCAGAGTTTCCGTAAACGTCGGGCGGGCCGATCGTTTCAGCGATCCTCGTTGAAAATCCGCGACCACTTTAATCCGCGGCGGGTTATTGTTGGAGAATAGCGGCGGAGGAGGGGCAGGGTATCGCAACAGTGTTTCCACGTCGTAACAATCGACGCAGCGGATGACCGGTGCTTCCGCAAAGAGCTTTAAAATCCGATTGGATTTATAACGGGGGGGCTGGTTAGGCTGTTGGCGATAACCTACGCGGCGGCGGCTGGATGCAGCACACGCGTGAAACGTGAAACGCGAATGCGAATGCGGCTCGCTACGCGGCCGGGTATAGTTTACTTGGAAAGCACGCAGCTGTTTGACGTGGCTGGATTAACAGGGCCGTTGGATACACGCGTTCCAGTTTCCGTGGGGTTAGCCTCCCTCTGTACGGGGTGTTCCGGTTCGAATTTCGCGCGATTCGTCTTTGAAAATGTTCGAGATGTTCGTCACTTGGATAAATGTTTCGTAGGTGCGATCGAAGAGATTCCAGGCAGAGATTTTTCCTTTTTTTTTTTTGCAAAATTTCGGATCTCAATCAAATTAATCTGATTCATGGTTAGATAATATTGTAGCATCGTACTATTTCTTTCTTATTGCGATTCTTCTGATATATACTTTGGAATACTCCACAAAATAATTAATTTGGAGTTTTTGTCAATGGCAACAGATACTCAACAAGCGTTTCTCTTGGAATGAAATTTTCAAAATCGGTATCAGAAATGTTTGAAGGACCATTGAATCGATTTGAATAAAAATTTGTAACAACACTTTCAAGACTATCATTTAGCACTTAACGAAGCAGAGTTTTGACTCACGTATGTCTTTTTTTTTTTAATTAACAAAAAGAGTTGAGAATTTATAACGAAAATTTTAAGAAAATGCTCAAGTTCAGATAGCTGTCACTTGTTTTAGAAATTAATATTTTAAAAATATTCGACAGGCACTAGTCTCTCTTGTATTTAACGTAAAATTAAAAGAATTTGCTTTAGATGAAATCCCATGGTACTATAGTGTTTTCCTCCCTCCTAGAAATTATTAATTAAACAATAAGATGCATATACAAATTATTTTTTTAATGAAATATAATCTCAAAAAAAAAAAAATTTCTGTGTGTAACCTCTTAATCATGAAATGAAGTTCTTCTATGACTCCCAAAATTTTATTTCACTCACGTGACAATTAAAAACATTTAATTAATATTTAAGTTTGATTTAAATGTACGCTAGTTTGTTTATTGCCACGTGCGAAACTGCATTTATCATGACGAAGCAAGCAGGTTCTGTTTGAACTGTTTACAACTGTAAACAACAACGTAATAATTCAAGGAGGTTCACAACGTTGTGAATAATTGGGACGAATCGTCGAACTTGAAATGCAACACCCGTGTTGCACGCGTGTGTTCAACGCTGACGTGTCGCTGAATGTTGCCAACGGGGACGAGCGCTGCCATTGCTTTCCACGGATTTTCAATCTGTCAGTTAAATTTGACAGTTACCGCTGGAATATTTACTGTCGACGTCGGAAGTAGCGCGTGTTGATCGTTCGTTGTTGGTAATCCGTTCGAATCACCGATTGTTAGCCGGTGTTATCAGTAGGCCGCGTTAGAAGTGACTTATCGATTAGCGATCGGGATCGTTAACTCCCTCCTTCTCTCTCTCTCTCCTCCTGCTCCGCTTCTCTCCGCCTTCACGAGGATTGGTCAATCGGATCCAATTATCCGCGACGTTGACGGAGTGGCCTAATTACGGGATCAAAATGCAACTTGGTTTCTGGTTATATTGTCATCATTGTTGTATAATTCATGCCGGGTTAGTTTCCGGTGAGAAATCTTCGCGCACCGACCGAACTCGAGAACGCACCGCAACCGCCGAGCGTAAATGGGGAAAGTTCTTCCGGGCAAATTCAACCCTGCCTCGGTTTGCAATTATTATTACTCAAAATGAAAATACGAGAGCTCTGCGTTCCTCTGTTTGTCGGAGTGTGAAGTTTTGTGTTTTTCGTGGATGTAATTAGGAGGGCCGGGTATCCAGGTAGGAATTTGTTTGCATTCGATGTTATCCGCGTTCTATGCATTTTAAATTCCTCGCCGCCGCGCAGAAACCCGCGATTTATTACGTTTCAAAGTAAATACAGGTCAAAATAAATCCTCCTGTAACACGGTAGATTGGTTCCTACCAAAATAGCGTGTTGCGTGAGGCTAAGAGCCAAGTACAAAAATACAGGTCAGGTTCCAACTACTAAAAATAATTTTTCAAGTTGATCTTTATCAGGAATATTAATACGCGTGTACGGAACATAAACAAAAAAAAATATACGTAAATATTTTCTTCATCCCTGCGAGAACGTTCTTTTCGATCGAAATTATTCATTATTATTGATTACAATTGAATTACAATCACTTTATTTAGCTTAAAAGTATGCACGTATTAAATTTAAAATAGTTTAAACGTACTCGTTTTAAATAAAAATGTTAAAAATGTTACATTTCTTTACAATCGAATGATGTAGTAAACAATACTAGAATCCGTCTAATATCGGTATAATAATTGACGTTCATCCCCACTCTTTCTTTCGGTGCCAATTTCGACTGTGGACGCACTTTCGAAGTTTCGAAATTTCCTTTTTTTTTTCGCGTTGCAGAAGAGTTACCTGTAAAAATCTCATATTACAGCGAAGGAAGTGGAGAATAAAGTTCTCAAGTTAAAACTAGTTGAACGCGTCAGCAAGCATTGGAAGTGAACATTTGAATATCACGCATCGCACGAGAGAGGAAATAGAGAAACGAAGCTCTTACGGGTATTAATGGTCGAATCTACGAACAAACACTTCTCGCCGATGTGAACAAAAGCTATTGAAACAACATTTTCATCCCTCTCGCGATGACAGAGCCGTCCATTAGTATATTATCACTTCACTAGACAGGTGATTCGCGGGCTCTGAATTTTATCGCGGGCAAAATCGAATGGAATAATTGTAATTGTAAATTACATAATTTGTTTAAATTAGTTACAGAACGGTTCGGCTACGTTGTTAATTCGTTACTTCGAACTGCCGACTAAATGCGAGAAATTCGGAGGGATTTTAATAATCGTAATTGCCATTGACATTATCGCCGCGCGCAGCACATCGCGCTCGCGAACGGTGCAGAAGCGATGTACTTTCTGGTAACGAAAAGGATTACTTGGACTCGGACTAGCGCGCGTGGAATAGGTTCGATAACAATGATTAGAGGATACTCCGGTATGGATATGTATATAAATTGTTGTACATTCCGCTTATTAACAGTAACCGATAGCGGATTTGATTTACCGATTGCCAAACCGATCATCCGGGCGCCGCTGTTTAATTAATTTACCTCTGGGCAGCTGATTAGGAAGGATTGTCCCGCGTTCGATAAGACATTAGGGTGGATTACTGGTCGGTATAATTACGTGATAGATCGAATCAATCAACGTGTGATTATATACACCTTGATCCGTTCAGTGACTTCGAAACAACGCTCGGTTTATGCGCCTGGTTTGTCACTTCTGATTAAACGTTAATGCGATATTAACCCATTGCGAGTTTGTCCGCGACACCGACGTGCCTCCTAAGCTTTTCAATTCCAAGTGAAATAATTCTTTGATGAACGTTTCAACGAAGGGAGCCGGGACGGAACGTTTTACCTTAATCAAAGACGCGTTAATCTTTGAATATTCGAGAAATTCGCACGGTGTCGCGACGTTCTGCTCGCCTGGATTTGAAAAATTTCACGATTCTCCGACCGAGAATTCCCGGAAATAGTCACGTACAAACGTGTATATCTTTGCGAAAGAGAATCGTCGAAATAACGCCTCGTCTTGCCGAGGTATTCTACCTTAATTGAAACTTTCTACTTCAATTTCAAAAGAGTCAAAGTTTATCCGTATCGATTGCGGCGTTCGTTACGGATAAAATTTCCCAGTTCGAAGGCTGGAAAATTTCTCGAATAAATAGCTGAACAGAGGGACCGGCGAAGCAAGCACGCCCACCTTAATGAAAATTGCATCTTATTCTTTCCTCCTGATTCCAGGTGTAATTAGATTCTCGGTCTTGACGCATCGTCTTTCCAATTTCACAGCTCTGCGTGTCGTCCCGCGACGTGGAAATTTCTAGTTCTCCTTCTGGTAGTTTTAACTGTGTTACCTGTAAACAGGGGAACGAGCTTGCGAAATTTCCAACTCGCTCGCGAAACGCGTTCCCTCGAAAAAAGAGGGAGGTATATTTTCTCTCCCTCCCACCATTGTTTTTGTTTCACTTGGTTTTCATATCCGCTTACGAGACGTTTTAATCAACGTTTCGGGCTAATTGAAACGTAGTCGGCGAGAAAAACCTTGCTTCTGTCCCCGCGTTTGATGCGTTTAATGTGAAATAACGATCGCTCGGTGAGCATCGTGCGCGTAATCTCCGAGTAATCTCGTGCACATTCAAGCTTGATAACGTTTACACGTTAATTTTTTGTTGTTGTTTGCCAGCCGGTTTTTAAAACCGTTCAACAACCATACCATACCGTACAGCGTGCAATCATGCGTGGCGCGTGACAACGCATCGGTGACGCGATAAATAATTACGTTGATTAAAGATGTTATATTAATTAAATAGACTTTTAACTTTTCTTAGCACGCAGGAAGGTGCGGAACGTTGTTGTTGCGAAAAATTCTCACGCTTTTAATTCCCCGCTGCTGGATTGTATCTCCGTGTTTTTATAGATATTCGTTTTTATAAATATTAAAATTCGTCGGGAGAGACATAACAGTGGAAACTAATATCAATTAACGAAATTAAGTGGCGTTTTGAATGTTTACTGGAAGAACTCATTGCTTTTAATTCCTGCTGCAGATTGTATTTCTGTATTTTTACAGTTTCTCGAACGGATCGGTCGAATGAGCGTATTAAAAGTTGTTGGAAACACTGGGAATTAATATGAATGAATAAAATTAAACGGTTTTTCGTAAATAAACGAAAGCGTTGAATGTTCACTAAAGGCATTCTCTTCGCTTTCAACTCTGCTGGAAAAATTGTATTTCTGTATTTTAAAGATTCTCAAACAGATTGGCCGAACAATTTAAATATATTGAAATTAATGAAAATTACACAAACAATTCTTCTTAACGAATGATAAATATCGGACGTGTGAATTCTGCTAATAGTTCCTGAAGATTTTCAAAAAACGAATCACTCGAACGATCGAAATGTAGAGAAATAAAAGACTCCAACTACTAAAAATGACAACATGGAACAACGATGTTATGTTACAAAATTGAAACTGAAAGTAGCTTTGGTCAAACTCGAAGCTCCGATGCAGATTTATCGGCCCCGTTCAATCAATCACTCGACGACGTTTCACAACGTGATTGAATAATTCAACTCTAGAGAGACGAACTACGAACTCGTGTATGTACGAAGATCGTAAGAGAGAAACACGATATGTTTATTTTAGAGATACTTTGTCATAACGTTTTAAATCCGCGTTACTTTGTTGGCGAAAACTTTAGCGAACTGCAATCGGGTTACTTGCTTGCAACAGCCCGGTAAGATCTAGATTGCTGTTCGATCGTATATGGATACATCGCACGAAACGATTCCAATTAAACATCTGGCCTTAGCCGTTTTATTGTCGTTCCTTGCAAACTCCATTAAATTGAACCTTTTTCGAAGCCACCATAGACGACATATGTCAATTGTGCAACCACCAACGAAGTGAAATTTGTGAAAACGAATGGATTAATCTTCGTCGATGTTCGATCGTTGCATCTGTGTTTCAACCATCTTTGCCTGATGTATTAATCGTAGATGTTGAATCACATCGCACGTGAAGACTGCGTACGTGGTGTGCTTGGTGGAGCAAAGAGGAAGTTGAAGGCGTCTACCGGAAGCGGTGTAGCGTCGACCAGTTTCGTGCTGGCGCGCTGACGTGCAACAGGGAGAACAGCCGCGTAACAAGTATTGTTCGTTCGTTCGGCGAAACAATGGGCCCGGTACTTCATTCATCCGCTTACAATTACAGAAAATTAATGGAAACGAAAATCGGGATCTCTGGCGCACGCAGCCGAGGAGGAGGAGTGCGGCGCTCGGTGAATGGAACGTCGTTGTTTCATTGTTTGAGGACGCGCGCATGCACCGGGTGTTCCCTGTGATTTTGATTAATCGAGAACGACGAGCAACGAGCAGCGTTGTATCATTCGCTGGTCGCCGACGAATAAGAGAGATTCGTTAAATATTTGGCCGCGAATATTCTATCAACTGGTCGATGCAACCGGAGGGGGAAAAAAAAGAAAAGAAAGAGAAGGAAAACGGAGCGGATAAACGCGGTCGGCTTCCTTTGTGCGGTCAGGCATTTTTCGCGAACTTTTCCTTCTTTTATCTTTTTTTTTTTCCTTCTTTCTTCCTTCTTCTTTTTCAAATCGCGCGCAACGCGATCGACCTACGGTAATCGATATCGCGAACGGAGGGAAAATTTCTTTCCCCATTTTTTTCCCCTCTCTTCTATGTGCCTTTCTTTTTTCGCCTCTTTGATGGCTATTCAGCGCCATAGCTGACCGACGATGTTTTAATAAAGATCGGAGCGAAAGGTTCGGGCCCTCTGACGCGTGGTGGCTGGTTTTTGTAAACAGCGGCTACGGAGAGATTAATCGCGAGGCGGCGAGTGTTTCCCTCCATGAAGGAACCGCGCAGGAAAAATACAGAACGTTCAATAGAACAACGTGGAAATTCGGGAACGAGGCGGCGCCGCTTCATCGGTCAATGGAATTGATAAGTTTCGAAGCTCGTGGTGGTCTGAGCATTCGAAAAGTAAATTGAAAAATGTTGCGTGTTTGCCTTTTGTTGTTTCTCTCTATCGAACCGTAATTACGTTCCGATGCTTTTTGCGCCGCGTGTACACTGCTAACAGCAGCGAGAGAACCGTCTGAGTATGTTATTTCGATGGCACCGGTATCTGTACCGACTCGTCATAAATGTGGAGGAAAAAATAACAGAATTAAACCCGTGTGGTTTATGATAATAAATAGTTTATTAATATTTAAGTAATTAAGGAAAACTGAATAAATCCGAAATACGGCGATGGCAAGGAGACATTAAACTCTCTCTTAAGATCTGCTTGTTACTTAAATATTAATAAATTATTTGAATTTAATCAATTCTGTTATCTTTTCCCCCGTATTTATGACAACTCTCTGACGAAAATCTTGTCCTTAAAACGCTGCGGACGCGTGCGTGCTAACAGCGACTTTATTTTACGTAGTTTTTGTATTAGGATCCACTGACATTTGATTTACCAGCAGTAGTTGTAACATCAGTGTGAGTCTAAATAATCAGATGATAAAACTAATTGTCGAAATATAAACATTACGTAACATAGACATTCACGTGTCCAAAATCATAAAGTCGCTGTTAGCACGCACGCGTCCGCAGTGTTAAATGATTCAGAAAACCTTTTCTACCATTTTTCAAAAGTACTATCAGGTTTTGATCTATGGTACCTTGGACAAAATTTTACCTTCATGATGAGTAGAATACATACATTGCAATAAGGAAAATATTTGATCTTAAAATTCAAGATTCAAAATTGTCAATTTTGCGGCATGTTCTTTACACGCATTCCCATCAAATCGAAGGTGTAGAATTCACCTGTGATAGCCACGGGCAAACTTTTCTTTCCATCGTTGTACGTTCTGGAGAGGAGAAAACGTTGTCTCAATTAATCGGAGAATAGAAGGGGGCGCGTTCGAGGCTTCGAGCCTCTCCGTAGAATCGAGAGAGTAATACAACGCGGACGACGTTATCGGCGTCGTAAATCGGCTGTATAACATGCACCGATACCCGCTCGTCTACAGGATTGGATAGCGCCAATCCTGTATTGGCCATGCTGGTGAAACAGCGGTTTGGTCATCTCCAGATTTGACCCCTCTCTCCCCTGATCTTCTGCGTCCTCTCGGTGGAGATACACGTCAAAGCTGTCGAACATAGGTCGACAAACACGTGGATTCGCCTGTCCACGCATTGTGGCGACGTTAGAATAGATCAAAACCGACACCACCGTTGACCTCCTGCCGTTCTTGATCCCGCAGTGTTATCCTTCGTTATTACTTTCGTATGCTCGTACGTTTTGGAGGATCGATTAACAACGTACCGGAATTTTACATATACCTATCTTACCATAAGGGATCAAATGGCCCCTCGCGGTACATAAGGTATGCAAAGAAGAATTTTTCTCGGTAAAAAATAAGCTAAGAGAAAAACAGAAAACGAGGAATTGAATAATTAGATAATATAAGAATTTACAAAAAGTCAGATTAGCGAAAGAAATAACAACGAATGTACGATTTTAAAGTAAATTTTGAAAAGGGGCCATTTGACCCCGCTTGGTACGTTTAGTATTAACAGAAGAAATTGTACGTAAAACAGACTAGTGTTTAATACAAATATATTCAATACATTCAGACTTTTACTTACAAGGTATTTAATACTAATTTTTACTTGTATAAAGTGAAAATTAGTATTAAATAAAAAAATAAGTAAAGTATGTAAATTAAAGTATTTATAAAGTATTAAATAATTCGGAGACTTTACTTGTTTAAATAAACGGCCGAAAGAGACTAAACCGAATTATCATTAACACTAAACGTACCGGCATTTTACATATACCTGTCTTACCATAAGGGATCAAATGGTCCTTCGCGGTACATAAGGTATGCAAAGAATTTTTCTCGGTAAAAAATAAGCTAAGAGAAAAACAGAAAACGAGGAATTGAATAATCAGATAATATAAGAATTTGACAAAAAGTCAGATTAGCGAAAGAAATAACAACGAATGTATTTTAAAGATTTTAAAGTAAATTTTGAAAAGGGGTCATTTGACCCCGCTTGGTACGTTTAGTGTTAACGTGTCCCTTTACGTTCCATTTTCGAGTTTCATGGTATTATGATTCATCACTGATGGCAGTAATTTAGGTAATCTGTGCGAAATCACGATTCAGATTATATTATGTATAAATTATTAGAATTATAGGAGTATGATGATTATCGGGGTGTATAATAATCGAGAATTGTTTGGTAATTGTAAAAGGAAAATTCTGAAACTTGTCATCTTGGTGAGCTTCATCATTTCTCATTTTCTTTTCAATCATTCGCTGCAGTTGGTTAACATTATTTCAAATTTCAAGGCTCGATTTAAAGAAATTACATTTGAAATTTCAATTTGCTTTTTCCTTCAAGTCGAAGCCAATCGTGACTCGATATTATAAGACTCAATTTATCTCGAATGATCTAGGTTATTACTAGATCACAGATTTTCATGTATGCTTTCATATTTTCGAAAGCATAATTGACAGAACTTCGATTTTCACCTAATATACTACACTTTGAACGTTTCACGTGTACACATTTTTCACTTAAAAATTCCCTACAAACGCACAAGAATCCGATAATCTACGATGAAACGTTACGTTTATTGTATTCGTACAAGAGCCGGGGACGTGTTTGCCCCGTAATAAATTCATCTCAAACTCGCCACTTTACATCCCCAAGTTTCACCAACTCTAAGTTCGTTTACGTGCTCCATTTGTTTTGTTTACGTTTTAAGTTCGCCACATGCTCCATTTGCCTGTTTGCACGTGCGTAGTTGTTCGCTTTTTATTTATTTATTCACGCGGCAGAATGCTGATTATTTATATTCCTCGTCGTGTGTTTTGATCACCTGCCGTCAGCCAGGAGTTCGGTGATCGTCCATTGAAATTCACTCTCGATCGATCCGGAGAGAAGCTTTCCGAGGGAAATTTTCCTGTCGTTTGGCACGAAACGTGGCCTGGCATCGGCCGGTATTCGCCACTGAAACGGCACGGCTTGTTTAGAAATTCCCCCGTTACGACGGCCGCGAAACGCCTAATCGAGATCCTGCGATGGCGTCGCGGTGGCCATCGTAATAATACCAGTTCGTCCTTACGATCCCATTATGTCTCACGATCTCGCACGAATAACGCAAATTTGACGACAGCTGTATGCAAACAGCCAGAGCTATTCTCGTTCTCTTTTCGACGGGCGAATCTCGGAATTTTCCCGTTCCTGTAGTAGAACGTACTTGCCGAGATGATTCCCTCTCGCAGTCGAGATATCGCGGAACGATCTTCGCTTATCCCGCGATCACGTACCGTTCGATTCCTCGTGAATCTTATCCGTTTGCCAATGTCGATGGTCACTTTCGCTATTTGCGGAAACGGGTTGCTGATTTGTGCTACGATGGATATTCAAGTGAAAGCAATTTGCTTCGCAGATCTGTTTAATTTGTCAATTGATATCGTTGAATGTGAAAATATGAATGTCGAACGTTCGATATTCCCCTAATATAAGTTCGTAGTTAAAGATTAAAATTTACTTTACTTAATTCTCAACAAAGTTGAATCACTAGCAGTCTGTGAATGTAAAAATACGTGTAACGATGTTTAAGATATATCGAAACTAAAATGTTTGCTATAATATTCAATATTCGCAGAAGTGTGAATTTACAGGTTTTTCACAACAATTTCTAAAAAAGATGATATTTATCAGTCATAAAATATATAGTGCAATTAACCAATAATAGTCAAGATTAAAATTTACTTGGTTCTCAGCTAACATCGTTGAATCACATGTAACGATGCATTAAAACATCGAAAGTTATATAACATTCAACATTCGTAGAGATGCTTATATAAACTTGTATGAACTTTGGCAGCTTTGCCACTGAAATTTCAGAAAACCCAATAAAATATCCGAGTTAATGGCCAAGTAACGTAAATCTTCTAGTTTTGTTTCCAATGATAATACTCACTTATCAGGCATATTGGACACGATGATGCTCGTGCGTATTAGATGACGACCAGAATGGATCGGAGGTAACCCGAATCTGAACTTTGTGATGTATGCGGCCACATGGAACAGCGCGAGAAATGGCAGTCAGAAATTGCTTTCCTGGCAGTATCGTGGCTCCATTTATTGGAAAAATTTTCGCTACGTGTGTCCTCGAACACGACGNAGTATCGTGGCTCCATTTATTGGAAAAATTTTCGCTACGTGTGTCCTCGAACACGACGAGTTCCCCACCGTCAAGTGTAATATCTTCCGTTTCTTCCATTTCGATATCGATTTGTTGGTCATTCAAAACCTTCCAGCCATT
>NIPQ01036384.1:0-11617 GCA_002806875.1 Lepidotrigona ventralis hoosana
ATGCGATCGCGAGAAACGCGGTGACACCACGCAGGCAAAAGCACGTGAAATACATTGGCAACTTTATCGTTTCAGCGTGCTCGCGCGTTCCAACTGTTAAGAAAGTTTCAGGATTGAGCTGGTGCTCGCACGACACCGTGTAATATCGCACAGATTCAATGGAATCGGGTTTCACGTTCGCGCAAAAGTACGCGGCATTAAAACGGTCGAATTAAATGAACATTGCTCGACGTATCGTTGCTCGCGAATGTATCTACACGACACCGTGTAATATCGCACAGATTCAATGGAATCGGGTTTCACGTTCGCGCAAAAGTACGCGGCATTAAAACGGTCGAATTAAATGAACATTGCTCGACGTATCGTTGCTCGCGAATGTATCTGTCGAACGCTCGTAGCACATGCATTGCGCGCGTTATGTAAAACATTTTGATACTTCGTTGATACCGTGACGAGAACTCACTGTATCGAGTTTATACTTAAAAAAAAAAAAATATACTTGATACAAGAGATCACAAAATTATTTAAACAGCATTAATATTAACCCCTTAAAAGTGTACTCGTTATGAAAAGATGGAATTTTTTCGTTTAATGCCGAGTATACTCGTCGTGTAGAAAAAAATTCGCTTTTGCTATTTATTGCAAAATTTAGGTTAAAAAGATTATATATATATATTGTGATTTTTAGCACATTTTAGAATATTTCAAGGCAACGAAATAAACAAAGGAAATATGCACTTGGAAATAACGGGGATTGTTCGGAGAAATCTAACTCAATCGAAATACAGCGCAAAAACAAATTAAATTTACCTCTGATCGTGTTAATTTTGCAAATATTTAACCTTTTACTTCCTTTTACGAGTTGATGAAACTTCAAGTCCTTTTCTCCACATTTTGATTTTCTTCACGGAATAATTTTCAAGAAAATAAAATGTTAAATCCCGTAAATGGTAATCAAATTAAAAATTGTTCAAAGAAGCACACCGAAAGAAATTATCATTTTGTTACAATTTAATCCCAATCTTACAGCAAGTGCGTTTACTGTGTTTTCTGGTCGAGTATACTCGTCGTCGTCGTCTAGAAATAATTCAACACATCAATGCACATTCTCGAAATAGAACAAAATGGCTATTCACTGTAAAATAACCGCAGAAACAGAGAACAACTCGCTACAACCACGAATATGAGATATAATAAAACTTTCTATCTGTTCTCTTATCCGAATACACCAAAGTTTACTGGTGGAAAACGGAATTTCTGAAAATGAAACGCAGCGACGTTTCTTCGCCGCCTCTCGTTAGATGGCGAACATCATAAATTCATGGCGATATTCAGGAGGAATCGACGCGCGAGCCGTTTAATCGAGCCGCGACGATAACTATCGGTGACAGTGAATTATTATCGGCAGAATCGCGCGATGAAGCAGCCGGTTAACGCTCATTGAAATCGCTCGTCCTCCGTCATTCTTCCGCGCGTCCGATGAAATTCGATCGGAATGCGGCCGAACTAATGGCGACAAGTAACCAACGGATACTCGTGTCCTATTTTACCATAACTGCTTGCAATTGAATGGAACAACGCCTTCCAACAGGCGCGTTCGTTCGCGAATTATTCGAATTTCACCGCGATTTTTTTTCGTTTTCTTTGTTTTTTTTTCTTTCTTTGCCTTTCAATCCGCAGTAGCATGCGAGAACTTTCAGACTTCAAAACATTTTGAAGCTACAACGGGAGAACTGTTACGATTTCAAATCTGTATATGGGTACAGGTATAAGAATCACAAGATACCTTTTCAGTAAGAAATATTGGATATTCGAAGCAGTGTGTTGTTTCAAGCAAGTTAGAATTTTTAAGAAACAAATATACATATTTTAGGATTTATTTAATAATGAATATAAACATTAATTAATTTATTAAATATAATTTTTAATGATTTAATTAATTTATTAAAAATATTAATTTATTATAAGTTCATTTAATAATGAATTTAAACATTAATTTTTATTAATATAAACATAAAGATAGACGTTTCATTGTTACTTTTATACTATTAATCATGTTATATCATTGATCTGTTTTCCATTAGAAGTTAATACGTATCCTACAAGATTTGTTACACATCGTAACATATATATGTGTGTGTCAAGTCATCGAATTATTAGTCTCAGACTCTAATTCCTCTTCCACAATTTTTAGAAATTTTCGAATTAATGACGTGACAAATAGAATTGCTCCCTGAGTTTTGCGATAATTAAGATTCCACGGAAAGATAGTCACCTTGTGTCCAACAAAAATGCATACATCTGTCGCGAATCGAGCATTAATCACCTTGGCAAGGATTTTAATAACTAGTAATACTCCTATACTTGATCGAGAATTAATGAGTTGTACAGGGACCAAAAGTCAGTCATTAATCATTATTGCAACGTAGTTTGCGTCGGGAAATCGTTGTGCAGGAATGGAAGGAATTAAGTGGTTCATTTCGCTATTAAGTTTGCTCGTCGGTACATCACTAACTATTGCTTTTTTAAAATTAAACAAATAGAGCATTGAAGAATTAGAAATTAAGAAAAGAACCAAGAGACCGAAATTTACTAATAGACTAAAAAATTTTCAACAACGCGGCATGATTAAATTGTTACAGGATAATGTCTGTCAGAGAGCAATATACTTTTTTAAAAGTTCATTTCCAAACGAAAATACGTAAAACTCGCAGTCAATGCGTTAAATTAATTATTTCATCATTCGAGTTAGTTCTCTTCCAATTTATCAAAGCCTTAATTTTCTACTCGCATTTACCAACATTTCGCCTGCGATGTGAAATAAATCACACTAAAAAAAAAAAAATAGGAGCGAGTAGTCACGAAGTTTTGCGTAATTTGCAATTTTCAATTACTCGGTCGATCGATCGTGTAAATATCGGTGCACGTCGATTTAAACGAACGGTTTTCCTCGCCGGTAACAATACGATTCTTAAGCTGTCAGGCACACCCACGATCGTCGTTCATTTAAACAAAGATCTTTATAGTAATTTCCCGACGGATAAAACGAGGATCGGCAGATAAAATCTCTCGTACGTGAGAAAAACGACAGACGGCTCGAAACTGAAACGAAAAGGGGATGTACGTACGTACACGAGGCAGAGGTCACGCGTTTGCGAGCGCGTTCGTGGTAGTTCGCGGCGTGATTGAAATAATAGAAATCACAGATAACGTCGGTTGGGGGCTGTTGCAATCGCGAGCAAGATCGATCGGCCGATCGCTATCTGAAAACGTGTAACGACATAATCGAATCAGGGGCCGCTTCGCGGCAATAAAATCGGCCGAGGTGTTAATAACCGATTTCGCGACGCTCGAAACGTGTCGCGATTTCATCGTCGCTGTGCTGATTTTCCTGAGACAATTATTGTCGCGAAAATACTAGATATTAGAAATACGATTTTAAGCAACAGGTCGGTCGATTTGTCGCATAATTTTTGCGTAGTTTAAACAATACGCGTGCATCATGAAACAGCTAATTTTAACAGGGCAATTTTTCAAGTTGAAAATCGGCAGTGAGATTTATTATTTGGAATTTTTGCCATGATTTTCCAGTTCTGGAAAGCTTCTACGAGTACTAGAGCTAATAAACGAGCTAGTAAAAGTCTGAAAAAATCGCTAAGAAATCTAAAATCTAAAATGTTAATTGTCAGAGGTTGCTTACGAATAGATGAGGTTTCATGGTTACTCCGAAATACGTCTCCTTCAATTAATCTAAATATATTTTTAAATCGAAATACAAAATATTCCTCCGCTGATTAATAATCATAAAGTATTTAAATTCATTGCATTTTATTAACGTATCATTATCAAGCTACGAATTTAACAATTTCCATAAATACGACATGAATGGAACCCGCACGGTGCGCGATTCCTTTGCATAAAAGAATCGGTACCGTCGCATCGTTGCAAATCCTCGAAATTCACTGCGTATCGATCGCAAATTTCCAAACGATCGAGCAAGGAGCATCGCGATCCATCACAATTAGTCCGCCTCTGATCGATCGAAATCCGGATCGTAAAGGATCGAGTAAGTTTCGCAGCTGACAGACGCGGCGCGAGACGTGTTGAGGAACGATCCATAAACTCGACGAGAAGAAAATCGACGAGCACGTCTAGCCAGTTTGCTCGTCAGTTAACAACACTGCATGAATCTGAGGCGTGTGCCCGGATGGAAAGCTCTCGTAGACTCTCCGTGTTCCAGCAGTTCGGTACAGTTCCGCGCCGCTTTAACAAACGTAAGTACGTACATACACGTGGGAGCTCACGATCGCGGCGTGACCGCGTAGCAGGCTATCGATTACCGGCCGATTTTATCGATTAGATTAATGGGCGAGAGCGCCTGGCTTGTTCGCCTCGGACGCGAAATCATTTCGTCGTGCCGGTGAAGTCGAACCGCGTCGCGACGATCGCGAAATCGTTCCACCGAGCCAAGAATCCACGAAGGTTCCGCCTCGGAATATATAAATAAGGAACCGCCGTTTGTTAACCGCCGCTGGCCTCATTTGCGATCACCTCGAGCCGATTTTCCCTCGATAACCGCGCGGATCTTTGGCACACACAGGGTGCAAGAAAGGCACAACTCACTTACATTTAGCAAAAACCCTCGACAAACTTTCTTTTTCGTATCATCTACCAGCAATTTATTTACGAGGCATCACTTCGTAAAATAAAACGTAGCAGTAGGAATAATCATTCAAATGGTATTTAACACGAAATTTTGTTGACTGTACATGTCCAACGTCGTTTAGATTTAAAGCAATCACCAACATTGCGGATCTGCTAGAACAAGTATAACACATAGTTTCAATTTCTGGAAAAACAATATCCTCCACCAAAGGTTTTTAAACTTTCGTAAAAAGCAACGAGAAGCTTCTAGTAAGAATTATGCCGAATTGCGTGAATTATTAAGTGTCAATTGACTCATTTAGGACTGTCTTCTTCTAAAATCTTTTTGTTATTTTTACGTCGTTGTTATAGCTTTCACTCTATGTATACGTTCATTACAATTATCAGCAAATTATAAAAAGAGGAAATCCAAGCTGTTAGCTTCCCTCAGAAGAGACTTTGTCGAGTGCGTTTCACTCGAAAAGAGTTCGAGACCCATTTTCATCCAATCGCGCGGTTTAACAAGATCGATATTACAGTTGATCGAACATTCGACCGATCCATTCTCGAACGTTTCGACAGATTCTTTTCGATTCAGGCGTTTGCGTGTTTCATCACAACGAAATGAAAAAAGCGACATGCTCGTCGATCGAGCGCAATAGACAACAAATTGGAAATCAAAAAAAAAAAAAAAGGAGAAATTAGGAATTATACCGATGATCCGAAAGAAACAGTGAAAGTGCTCGCAGTGGAACGAAAAGATAGGAATTCTGTGGTCAGTGAAATTAAAAATAAGACATCAGAAATGATGGAATACGGCGTGCGATTTAACTTTCTCAGTTTCGCGTTGTATACTCTTACAAGAACAATCCACTCTCAGCTATTCCGAACCAGTTCGTTATTATATATATACAGAGATTTTACAAATTCACAAGATTCGAACGATTTTTACAAACAAGATCTTGCACTCTCAATCTTTTCTCCCGTTTGCGTTTCAATGTCTTCTAACGCTATAATCGTTCTTCGAATTAGACACTTTTGAATTACGTCTCGCATAAAATGCAAGATCGCCAAGAGTGCCAAGTGTCATTAGATTGCGTCACTTGACGATCATCGACGGGGTGAAGGTAGTCGAAAGTGTTCGTGAAGAGAGATGAACGATACAAGTGTCGCGAGGTATCGCTCGTACGAAACGACTAAATTGGCCAACTACTGTTTCGAGATTTCCTCAATCATTTCATCAGCCATCATTATCAGCCTCGAAGCGTTAACGGTTCGTGGGGCAGATCAGTCCCACGCGATCCCATCGACTGGACCACGTCGTCGGGAACCACGGGGGCAGAATTGCCTCGGTGTGACGCAATTCTCGATACGCTTCGCCCACACTTCGCGCACTTCTTTGTCCTCTGTTGATTCATCAGGAAATCGGCGGGAAGATCTATGCGGTACAGTGAGAAAATAATTGGACATAATGGACACGAGTTAATTATTTACGTGCTTCTCGAAAAGAAAGCCTATTTACGTCACTTCGCTTAAATGCTTTTCCTTCGTGGAAAATTGGAATTTAAATGTGCGGCGTGATGAGAAATTCTGGTAAAGATGGAATCGAGAAACATGGAATTACATCTTGTGACTGCTAATATTGATGAGGAACTAACTACAGCTTGCACTAAAGTTTCATTTACCAATTTGTCATGTCGCAATCGTTTTAACACTATCACGGCGAATGTCACAATATACTTCACGTTGCTTGCCCAAAATGATGATACAAATAAATTAACAATAGAACAACGGTATTCAAATATTTCTCGTATAAATTATTGTATTAATTAAATGATAATTAATTATAATTCTTTAAAAAAAAATTAATATTAACTTTGACAAGAATACCAGTATCACTTAAGCAGTTCTGAAGTCAGTCATTCGATTGCCACACTATTAAAATAATAAAATCGTGCAATTATTTTTTTAAAACTTGTATAACAATAGTCGTAATAAATGATGTTTCTTACACGCAACTCTCAACTTTCATTCTGCCGGGAAAGTGTTAAACGAGCCAAATAAATTCAGGATGTGTCAAGGTTTATCCTTTGTCTCACGAGTGTCCGCAAACTGATTCTCCCTTTTGCTCAATCGCGTACACATCCATCGAAATCCTACAGCAAAATCGTAGTTTCCCGCGATTCTTTGAATCACACTTTACGCTCGAGTCGGTCGGATCTATTCTATCGACGTTGCTAATTTCTTCGTTTCGCGGAAACTGTCTGATTTTTTTCAGCCACCCGGTGCCCGAGTAACGGACGCTTTACGGTAAATGCTTTCCGCGATAGCAGATCAGATGGAAAAATGGCATGCTAGCAGCCGCGGGCGTCCTTTCAACTAAATTGAGACGTTCACTCTCGCGAGACGTTCGCCTCTCTCTCTCTCTCTCTCTCTCTCTCCCCCTCTCGCGTTTGCGTTTACACCGACAATTTTCACGCGTATCGTAAAGATTTTTTGCCACCGGTAATTGTAATACGCGTGCACACACGCGAATCCCGTATCGCGGCACGCCAATTACTCGGCCGAATTAAACGGCAAATTCGTTCGACAAAGTGGTATAGTAATGATCTCCGAGATTCCGACTTTCCACCATCCTCCTTACGTGCCTCGTACGAACTCGTTTAGAAATCGTTTCCGTCGAACGAGAGAGCACCTCTCGAGCAGGGGAGATAATATCACGTACTTGGAAACGGAATGGTATCATGTCAGCGTAAGTAGCGTACAATGGACGCTTTGCATCGATCCCCGGTAAACGTTGTTCCTCGTGATGAAAATTCATCAAACGGGTGGAATCGATATTGCCGCCGGCTGCCCTCGTACCCCGAAATTGAGACGTTCGTGCTCGAACGTTTAATTTGCGAATCCTTGCGAACCGATGCAGAGTCTGAGGAATTTCCTTGTTTATGCCGTATACGTGAGAACCGGCCTCTGGCCTCTCTGCTTGTTGTTCTCGGGATCAGCTCTTGAAAATTTAGTCGAATGATAAAAATGAACGTTGAGAAACAGAGAATTTTCAATTAATATATTTTTTTTTTTTATCGAATATCAAAAATACGTCTCGTCGTCGCAGCTCATTAAAAACATTAAACTTGCCCCGTTTCAACGCTAATAAAATTAGCAGAAATACGAATAGCATTTTAGAAATGATAGGTGCTTTCAAAAAGAACGGTTCACGGAGTGAAAACATCTTCGAGTTCACTTTCAGTACCAGGCTTGGGCTTGGAATCAAGCTGTCAGTCTATTACAATTCCCCATCTGTTGCGAAACCGCTAACCATCGCTTGTCAAAGGATTTCTCCTTCTTGCGCCAAATTACACATTTACAACTGAAACGTGAAAATTTTGAGAACGTTTCAATACGGGAGAACTGTCGAAGAATTTTTTAAATCTCTCGAGTACAAATACTCCATCCTTAGCAGAAGCATTTAAAAAAAAAAAATGGAACTGCAATAGTTCTTCGACCAATCGAAACGAAACTCACGGCATCACGAAGCACATGTAGCATCATTAATTTGTATTCATTGCCTTGTTTAATTTACCCATTGCAACAGCACTGTTAAATAAATATTACCTTATATTTAATCTCTACACATATTTTGCAGTGTTTTCGTCCCGTTTCCACGAAACGAAAGCGATCGGAAGGCGTGGCGTTAATTTTTGTTGAATTTCGCTACGGGGTAAGAATTACATCTTACCAGTGTAACACTCGATAGTTCCTCTCAAAAATCGAGGGACAGAATGCTGAACGGATGATCAATTTTTGTTCACCGAGCAGCCTCGTTATTTTCCTCGTTCGCGTTTTAATGGCGTACGCGGGCTCTTAGAATCGACAGTGGAACGCGGCTCGCTCAAATGAGCCTTGACGCGTCGATCGAAGGGGAATGGCCCCTCGAAACCGAGCCTGCGATTAACCAACGAAAGCTTCGGCAGTAATGACAGGGAAGAAATCGGCGAAACGGCGTCGTATCGCATACCAACGGCTAATTTGTTACAGTTTTAATATCTGCGCGAGCGCGTATTTAAATCACGCGCCCTGGGAAGATAAACCGCTGGAGGTATGGTATTTTAAGCGATCGTCAATTGCCCGAAAGAAATGCTAGTTAATGTTGTAACAAATGCTTTTATTAATATCTGCGCGAGCGCGTATTTAAATCACGCGCCCTGGGAAGATAAACCGCTGGAGGTATGGTATTTTAAGCGATCGTCAATTGCCCGAAAGAAATGCTAGTTAATGTTGTAACAAATGCTTTTGTAGTGCATAATCATATAGTGCATAATCATTCTTTCTTTTTGAGAATTTATTTTATCATGGAAGATTTTTGAGGAAGATTTTTAAAAAATGAAATTATCTTTAGTTAATTAAAAAAAATATATATTCGATAGTGCATAATCATATAGTGCATAATCATTCTTTCTTTTTGAGAATTTATTTTATCATGGAAGATTTTTGAGGAAGATTTTTAAAAAATGAAATTATCTTTAGTTAATTAAAAAAAATATATATTCGTTTGTAATTTTTCTGCTAATGTGCGATAAATATGAAATATTTGACGTTTGGAATCGAACGCATTTTCTTGACGGGATGTTTTACAATTCTAAATTCTTCCTTCTTTGGAAATAACTGCGTTCTAAATATTCCTGAATGTTTGTACACTTTTTGTTCTACCAACGTGGAACGTTCTACAACAGAAATTCTCACTTTCACGCAACTCACTTTGCAACCGTTTATTTACCATATTCTTATTCTTATACATCGAATCACTTATCGTAGTAAAACATGGAGTTGCAAAAAATAGCTTTTCAAATTTCTTCTCGGCATTGAGTTTATTGTTCTTCGTAATAAATTCGTCGGGACAAGTCATCCGTTCGACGTGAAATTCGACAATTCATTAAAGAAAACGAAGCCGATCAGCTTGGTCCGTAAGAGGCTTACTGATGGAGCTCGTTCGCTCGGCGAGCGATCAATCAACTCTCCCGAGACCCGATAAACTCGAGGGCGAGCTTCGAACGAGTATTATCGTTCGATGTACAATGAAACGATGGTAACGAGCGTCGGGTGTATCGACGATCGGCTATCGACAGATCGAACAGACTGCTCGCGCGACACGAAAGAACGCAGATCGAATCAAGTTCAAGGCAACTCGGCTAATGGGAATACGAGTCCGTGTGCCATTCGAAGATACCTGAAATGCCGGAGCCGAGCGCAAGCTTCCATAGAAGGCCGCAAGATCCTTCTGCGGGAAACGGACGGTACTGTTCGTCGGATTAGTCGTTAGAAAGATCAATTTACCGGAGATCCGTACGCCCCCGCGTATTCGTCTCGTTCCTCCTTGTCTGTATCATTAAAACGTTTCAAACTCTCGAAGCCTTGGAACCATGTTCCTCCATTGTCCAGGGGAGACCGAGGCCTGACGTTGCGCGTACAACCGAGACAGGAAACTTCCATCGTGGCACTGTAATTTCTGAACTTCATACACGCAGAACTCCTATACGCTGTATAGCAATTTCCATTTCTTCACCGCCGATTTTTCACGCGCCGAGATTTTTCTAGCGCGATATTTTCGCGCGTGGGCGTGACTGAGTTTACATTGTTACATGTGGATGTTGCGCGAGTTGTGTGAAAAAAACTGAATGGCGTAAACACGTTTCGAAGGATTCTGAGAGGAAAGAGAATTTTCGAAGTAAATTGTAGAAACACAGAAAATGGTCAAAAAGCAAGACTCCTGTCTACGTGTGTAATATATTCAGACACTTTTATTAAATCGATGATTCAATTACTGGGCTTCAATTACAAGAACGAGTTCGCTGTAATTTTGCTAAACTATTTTCGATTAGAGATTTTCACGCTGTTCGCTAATGCCTTGAAAGCGTTCGAGCCGCCACTAACCATCCAACATCCAACAATAAGAAGTCAAATTTCAAACGTTGTTACGTGTGAAAGCGATCGGAGCGCGATCCGATCGAAAAGTCTCGGAGACACGGTATCGAGAGTCTATCGGTACCTGTTCTAACGTCTCGACGACATCCTGTATTACGTTGATATCGGCCGTCGACGACGTTGGTACACTTGGCGCGCGAGACCAAGCACTTCTGCAGTCTCGTATTTCTCCTGCTGCATAATATCGATACGTGCCCGAGACGATATCTCGGGCCCGATAGTCGCAAATGTAATACCGGAAGCTGCGCCACGATCACATCGGCCCTGTTGATCGTCAATAGCTTCCTCGTTGCTCTGCAACTCGCTGTTACATCGTGTGTGTGTGTGTGTGTGTTGCTTTTGCCCGATATGATCGTCGAGCCCGCGTGCAGCAAATTTCTTGATCGCGCACCACCTACGCGAGATTAAGTCGATATTGGAAAGTACGATCGATCCCGAACAACAGAACCATAAGGGATGGAATAGCGGAATTCTTCTTGTTTCGCTCTTGAAACAGCAGCAAATTTCTTGATCGCGCACCACCTACGCGAGATTAAGTCGATATTGGAAAGTACGATCGATCCCGAACAACAGAACCATAAGGGATGGAATAGCGGAATTCTTCTTGTTTCGCTCTTGAAACGAAGTGGTTGTACTCCGATACGATGAACATTGCCGATTTATGCTTCTTGTGAGATGACAATGTTGTAGATAACGATAGAGGTAGATTTTGTTTGGAGACAAAGATTTTGAAAATCTTGGAAAAACTTTGCATCTTGTTTTTCGAAAATAAAAGTATTTTTCTCCTTACGCGACACTCTTTTGAATACTTCAAGGAACGAATAAATTAAGTTTTGGATTTACATACAAATCAGAACTCGTTTTTTAAAGTATAGTATAGGCATCTTCCGAAACATTCGGGTGGTGTTGAATCTCACGCAAGAAATTGAATCGTTGATTTTGGCTAGAATTTTACATTGAAAATTATCCGGCGGACAAACACAAAGTAGAAAAT
>NIPQ01036418.1:0-24278 GCA_002806875.1 Lepidotrigona ventralis hoosana
GGGTGTGTGTGTGTGATATCGATCCGCGGATCTATCGTTTCGTTAACTTCTTAGAGAGAGGTGAGGGGATGATTTTGAACGTTGTTTGTTGGAATTTGATTATATGAATAATTCGCTCATCTCTTAAATTACAAACGGAATATAATGAAAATAGACACCAGGAATCCTTGTCGTAATAATAATCGTGTAAAAGTTCCATTTCTTTAGATACGTGTGTGTGTGTGTGTGTATGAAAATCTGCTTTAGTTATTACACATTAGACGATTAATTTAAAACTCTCTGCATATATACGTTATATGCAGCGACTCTGTTTATTATTACTCTATATATTTATTGAATCAATATTGAATTAATATCTAAAATACTGTTAATTATGCGTAACAAAGATGGATAGTATTTTGTAATAATGTTATTTGTTTCGACTTTCTTTCCCAATATTTTTACTAACAATGATAATGAACTACCTAGATAACACGCTGCTATATTTATGTCGAGAATTTTATTTATATTTCATTGTACTTGTTACACGATCGCACACATTTACTGACTGTCAGAATCAACAATAAAAGCTTGCAATCAAAATCGCAAAATATGTATACAATACACTACGCACATGTACACAATGATTTATTAAAAGAAATAACGAGAGTAAAATGTACATTCTGTGATGTTACATTACATATACGACAACACAAAATGAATGAATAATTACTCGAACAGAATGGCACCTCATATTACGATCAAACGGAGTGCAAACTTCCTCTTACGTGTGATTCTTCGCCGACGCCAAAGTACGAAACAATTACTGCAATATCGCGGACTCCTCGGAAGCCCCGGAATCGCGAGGGCGAAGAAAAACAGGGAATCCCGGGCAAGTAAAACACAATTAGCAGCGGCGCATCGGCTGGCGTAATTAGCCCTCGGAAGAGGGGGCGGAGAGGCTGGGGCAGGTCGTGGCGTCGTCGGCGTCGCGGCGCAACACGCGCTGAATTTAACGAACCGTGCGTCGGGCAATAAAGTTTCGACGGCCAGGAACAGAATAACAAGTTCATCGTCTTGCGGTCGGGGCCAGAAAATCGTCGGGCCCCGCGAGCTCTTCTGGCTTCACCAGGAGTTTCGTTTCGTTTCGTTTCGTTTCGTTTCGTTTCGTTTCGTTTCGTTTCGCCCAAAAAACGGGCGCGTTTGTAAATCCCGACTACGTAAGTCGCGTAGACTCGGTTTCTCATCGAGCAACGTGCTCGAAAGATAATTAAAATGTCTTGGCTTGCCGTGCGGCAGGCACGAGTTATGGCACGAACTTATGGGCGAACTATCCGGCGACCGTGTTCTTCATTCGCGTTCGCGAAACTTAACCAGCTGCGAGCTCGTGAACCTGTCGTGTAGTTTTTGTGAACCTGTGCAGGCTCGCGGTTCCGTCGATCGTGCTCGTCCGAGCGGATGATTTGTTTGCAGATGAATTGTTGTATTTCTCCACAAAGTCACGAAATACATATAAAGTCTTCGAGCTTACGAAATATGAATGTCTCTATCGCGGGCCTGCTTGACGCGATTACAGTTATCCGTAGCCGATAATTTTCAAATATCGGGACCATTTTTTTTTCTTCTTTTTTGAAAACAATAATTAAAATAGAATCGTCCAATTGATTATTTTGCGCGAACAGTTATTTGTAAATTTGTAAATTTATCGTAAGTCTTAAATTGATTTTTAAATTGATAGAATAGTGGCAGTGATTTAAAGTTTAAAGAATGTATTCGCTCGACATTATAATACGTTATCTTTCTAGAACTTATTAATACACTAACTACTTTAAGACTAAAGACTAAACATTAACATGATTTATTTTATTTTGACTCGATGTTACCTCGAAATAAATTTGCGTTAATTTATTCGTACAAGCGAATGATTTTTCCTTTGAATCATTCCATTGTTTGGCTATCAAATAAAATAATATTTTATTTCACTTTGTGTTTGCGCAAATAATTTCTCAAATAGTCTTTCGTTTTATTCTATATAGATTCCCTTGTGCTGGGATTATTTGTTGTTTCATTTCAATTAATTGATTCAAATGAAAGATCGTTTGGAGAGTTTGCATTTCTTTTTCAAACAAAAATACGCATTATTTTAATTGTTATCCTTTGCCTCTCTCTTAAATTGAATTTATTCAATTTATTCAATACGATACTATACTTTATAATTAAGTTATTTTACATCGTCTTTTTTCCTCGACTTGCTAATTTTAATATCATTAACAACATTGATACATTTCTTTCGTTTGACGAATGTATATTAACTCCTAGTGTTTTCTTTGTCACATTTCTGCGCACACAATTGAAGAAATTAGAAAGCTTCGTGGAGATTTGTTTCTTTCCTACTCCCAAACATTATAACATCTTTCGATATTACTTTCCCACATTTATTCATTGTATTTCTGCATTCTTAAATTTCAGCGAAGACCTTGAAAACGAATTTCAAAGAGCGTTATGCTCGAAAAGAAAAAAGGAAAAACCATTATTTTCTTTGATCAAAATCCAAAATCTAAACAAGTCGTGATTCTTCCGTCAACCAAAACCGAACATCAGTCGCGCGACGAGAAAACAACTGAAATTATCGAAGGAGAACTTGCGCGAGAAGGAATTGATCGCTGCGCCAGCGAATTCCGCCTCTGTCAGTGAGAATTCATCGAGATCGCTTGATGGTGATGATCGTTTATAAAACGCGTTCGCGACAATGTCAAAGAGAGAGACGGTAGGAAGACGGCGATAAAGGGAATGAATTACGAATTCAGAAATTCAGCTCGCTGTTGCAATTCGAGTGGCAGCGGGGCGAGTTAACGAACTGTAAATTCGCGAAGTTCGCGCCTTCGTATCCTTTCGAGGCTGGCAAGATGAAGCTGCACGAACGCGCGAACTAGCGAGCAAGTGCGAGTCGAACAGCAAACTGCCAACTGAAAAGCAGCAAGCACGATCGTCAAGCACCGAAAACCGATGAATAGAAAATTGGTAATGAGCTCGAATTGACGTTTAAATATTTGAGCGTCCTACCTTTTGCCGTTTCATCGGCCCGGGCTTTCATTTCGTAGGAGTTTATACACTTGATACATTGTTGAGCGTGATCCCGGCCGAACGAAATTGTTAGAATCTCGATTCGGCGAAGCTTACCGTGAGTTATTGAATGCCTCTGTGCTATTGATTTAATAACGTGCTTAATCAAATTATTTCTGGCCAAAGTGACGAATTAATTGTGACGCGGCGGGGGGCAAAGCGAGCGGAAAGGATCGGTCGGAATTCGGATCGGGGGAATTCGCTGGCTGATGTTTAATTGACGAAGAAATCGTGTAAAATTGTTTTATAAATATTTTTCGAAAAATCGCGTCGTAGAGGCGAAGAGTAATATTAATATACGCTCGAGAAATATATTACAAAAGTACGAGTATGTTGTACGGAACTTTTTGAAATTTTAAAATGAAAAAAGAAAAAAAAATTGAAAAATTTTGTAAGTAGAATACAAAAGTTTTTATTTGTACATTTCACGAAGAATTTCATTTAAATTTCCAAATATACATCGTTCTATCTAACAGAAATTATAAATTGGCTACTTTTATCATTTTGATAGTTTTAGTGTTGTTCATAATGGAATATCATCATCATCATTATATTCGATAAGATTTCAAACTAATTTGGAAATGTATGTAAAACACTCATCTCGGTAATACTCGCACTTGTATAATTGTTGGTAAGAAAATAATTTTACCAATATTATTATTTGTCAAAAATAGATATACATAGTACGAATAATCGTTTCCAACAGTTATATCAACATTCACGGTCCATATTTGTATCCAACAACAGGAAACNAGGTACGTAGCATACTATATATGTATGTGTACATATTACACTTTTCTTAATTAATATAGATCATCTCGGTAATACTCGCACTTGTACAATTGTTGGTAAGAAAATAATTTTACCAATATTATTATTTGTCAAAAATAGATATACATAGTACGAATAATCGTTTCCAACAGTTATATCAACATTCACGGTCCATATTTGTATCCAACAACAGGAAACATTGTTACAAAGGATACAAAATACAAAAAAATATAAAACAGCGTCGCAGAACGGAATACGATTGTTCGTATCGAAGAGTTAAAACGGCAATTCGTTTTTATAAATATTCACGACCCGAATGCACTTTCTCCAAGGAGAAAATAAGCTACTTTGCATCCGATATCTGCGCAAGATTGCCAGCTTGAATTAAGATTTTACTCGCGATAAAATTTATTCGTAATTACGCGAGTCGTGGAGTGTAGCGTGACGAGGCCACCTTGTGTTGGAACAACGTGGAATGACGGGCATTAGTAACGAAGTAGTATAAAACGAGTATAAAATGGGGGATAGTGCGGTATGCAAAGATGCAGTTGCAGTTATCTATGCGGGAGCGGAACTTCCGTTTTCCCAAGGAATTCCGTGGCAAACGAGCTCTGCCCGCGGTATTGTTTAGATGTTGCGCGGAAAGTTCCTATGCAAATTTGAATCTCCTACGATATATTAATAAAGTTTATATTAAACCGCGTACGTAGGTCCATCGCATTCGAGAATCGTCCGGAAATCCAACGCATTTCTTTTCTGTCTGTTTCGTATATTTTTTTCGTGGGAAACGTAAGTCGTGTACGCTACGATACATTCATCGACGAACAAAGTTATCACGTGAATATGTTTCGTATGTTTTTTTTTCCTTTTCCCTTACAAATAAAATTGAGCTTTTGGGAATGGGATATGTCCGACAGCTGAAAGATTCGCGAACGAAGTCTCAAGGATGCAAACGTTCTTCCAAACTTGCGAAAAAGAAATTGTCTGAAAATCGACGATTTCGTTGGAGTTTCAATGTAGTGTTGGTTTTTACGAATCAGTGGTTGGATTTTTATACGAAAATGCGATAAATATATTGCTTTTAACTAACCAAGTCTCATGGTTCATCGAATGCACTGATTTTTTTTAAAATTTCGTGAAACTGTAAAATCTACGCGGAAGAAATAATAACAGCCGCGATGTTGAGCAACGGAATTTGATTATGGAAATTGATTGCGTTATTACAACTTTTGATATGAATTGATTTATACGTTTTATTAATATTGATGGATTGCTATACCACGTCTTATAATAAATACCTCGTTTTTTGATATTTTTGTATATTATATACGTGGTGTGCATTTCTGCATTTGTTAGTTTTTCATAAATACATAAAAATCAGCACATTATATATACATCGTTGTATATAATTTACATTATATTGTTTATTTATTTGTATTGTGCTATTTTAAATTACATATTTAATTAAAGGATTATTCCATAAAACTGTTCTCCAATACTCCTCGATATATATGAATATTTTTAATTTTTAATTCTATGTACGTATACGTACATCTATCTATTATATCAATCAAATTATGTCTGTTCATTTATTCATTTGTATTGCGTTATTTTGCATTACGTGTCGTTCAACTGAAAGAATGATGTTTCTTTTGTAGAATAAATTATCCTTCGACTCCTCGAGTACACACGAACTTCAATTCAAATTCTATTTGTGCAATTTGTCCATTAGTCCTCTTCGATTAATCACCGGTGGCCAATGATAATTCCCGTAGGAATTGGATTTCAAAGTTTGGAAAGTCGAGAAATTTATATTGAATTGAGACTATCCTGTTGGAAAAGATCGGCTGACAAAGAACGTAGCGGGGGAGAGGGATAAGTTTCAAGCCCGGAGAGTCGGAGGTAACGAGTTTCAGACATCTCAATTTTAGACGTCTCAAATATTGATCGTAAACAAGTAATTTGTACAGGGAGAGGACGTTCCCCTTGAAATGAAACGAAAGGGTCTCGATTTTCATGTTGTTCGAGACGCGACTCGTCGGCGTGTATTTACCCCGGCAGCCGTTTCTTATTCTTCTCGTCGTTCCCGAAGAGATCTTTGACAGTGACGGATGCACTCCGAATATCAGAGGCGTCTGTGAAAAATCTCCGGCAAAAGCAGGAAAAACAGAGAGAGAGAGAGAGAGAGAGAGAAAAATGTCATCGTCTCCGGAGGGGAAACTGAGGGAAATATAAAGAGAAACGTGGAAAAGGGGCGCGCGAGTCATTCGTTACGTTGATGCACTTTAATCGCGAATGTACTCTCAATTTGCACCGTTTCCGTGCCTGTTCCAGTTCCCTGAAACTTGTTTAACCTTTTGTCGTTCTTCTAGGAAGCCCGCGCTCTGTAAACCAAGAATTACTCTTTCATCAAGTGACGTTCGCTGCGTTCCTATTATGCCTCCAATTATTATCTCACGGCAATGGTTTCTTCGTAGTCGTTTCGTCGTTTTCTAGCTCTCTTTCTAGCTCAACTCGCGCCTGGTTGATTTGTAATACATTAGACTGTCTTCACTTTCTAATGTAATCAGCTTGATTGAAGAAATAGTTGCAAATATTCAATTTGACGTTCGATTTTTCGAAGTGTGGATGGTCGATAAATTTCAATTAAATTGATTAAATACCTGCGCTATTTTTATTATCATCAAAGCACGTGTGGAAACAGAATTTTCAGATATTAGAAGCACATTTAAACTTATTCCATTCATCAGAAACCAGTCGTTTGAAACCACTGCTGTGTGGTACAATGATAATTTGCAAATTAAAACGAAGCAAACTCAACTGTTGTATTCAATTTTCAACTTTCATATCTCGCCTAGTGCCTACAAGTGTCTAATTCGTACGATCCCGGGGATTCAGTGTCGATCGGCTTTAGCTGACTGAACAGTGTTCGATTCATGCGTTAAATTTCAAATTCAATGAAAAATTAACCATCGACGATTGACAATTCGTTCCGCCGACCAACGATCAAACAATTAACACACGTGATTAGTAATTGCTTGATCGAGCGAACAATCGTCCATCGACGAGTGTAAGTAAAAATGACGTAGCCGAGATCGTTAAGCGGCATTTGGGAAGATCGATTCTGCCGCGCCGGTGGAAGATTAGAGACCGGTTGGTGGCTGGAAGTTGCCCGAAAGGACATTGTCGAGTTACCGGTTCATGCAGAAATTTCCACAACAGGCCGGGTTAACGAGCTGTGAACTCGTGAACACACACCTTGGAAGTGTTACGTGAGACGGGTGAACGCGGGGGGACGCGCCGGCTAGGAAGTGGAACCTCCGTGGTAAATTGCGCGTGTATAATGATAATGGCGTGTGACAAGGAATCCATCTGCGGTGACGCGTCTCTTCTGCGAGTGTCAGCCCGTTAATAGGCGATTCGTGATTGCGAATTGGAAGTACCGGGGCAGGAAAGGCGTGCTCCGGAAACGTGCTTCTCCGCTCCTCTGCGAAAGTTGTCGCTTGAAACGCACTTGATTTCGCGGCAATCCGCATTGTCTTCGATTACTCGGCAAACGAACAATTTTCTGACCGATATTCTCTAAGTTCGAACTTGGTGTATCTATTTTATTACTTAATTCTGTTATGTAATTCTGAGAGTCGGAATCTCCTTGCCTGAAGTTTTAATGAAATATCAAAATACTCTGGTCGAACGTCTTTCGTCGGTAAGTGAAACACTCTTTGCTAACTAAGATAAATGAATAAAGAAAGATATGTATACACAGTAATGGAGAATGCAAAAATAAATGAAGCATAATACGGAATTAATGTTATATAATAAACAGAGTTATCTGTTGCAATTTTGTTCTCTTTTCAAGAGAAAGAACTGCAAAGAGAGTGTAATTGGTGGAGAGAGGATCGTCAACCTACTACACAAATATGTGATTTTCAATTTTTGTTTAATATTATAGAATTAGGCTAAAAATTTCTCGTTAATTTACTTATATGTATTATAATTAGATATATAATTATCCAGCGAAATTATCATTTGGAAAGCAGTAATTTTGGATGAAAATTGCTTCCTACAAATTGATAATAAACAGTAACATTATATGTGTAATAACACGAAATGTATGCTACTCGTAATTATCCGAACAATTTGAAAAATCGATAATCATTGCTCGATTAATTTAACTTTAACGGTAGATACAATTACGATCACTTTGCAAGAATCACTATATTAATTATTCTGATGAAATATCAATTGCATTAACAAATATCGTGAAACAATTGCTCCTATTACTGCACGAAGGTTTCTAGTTTGTTAGTCTCAGTTAATATATAATATTATATTTATATACTGTATTCTGTGATTGTAATTCTACAATGTTATCTATATTACATTTCTCTTTCAAATTTAAATTAGCGGTGCATTTATAAAAATTTGTTCTTTCTGTTTCAGGTAAGGCATTCGTCCGAACGTTAGCAATAAAGTCCAAAGCATGATTAACATAATCAGATCATGGTGAGTATTTATTTTTCATGTCAAATGAAATTTTCAACGCTGAAATCGAATTTAACCAGTCTTGAATAAACTTCGAATTTAATTAATTCCTCTTCCAATAAAGATCTACTCGCGATTGCTTCAGTTATTTCAGATATTCTATTTTCGAAAGTTTCATTTCTTTCGTAATCAATTATTCTCTTTCAAAATATTATTAACACAATGTTATCTTCGTGATCGAAGGAAATTTTGTTTTATATTTCCCAAGGAGTTTTTCATTTTGAATCTTGTATGCTGACGAATTTTAGCGAGAACTTCATGTCGTTGTAATATACATTGAAATTTTCGAAACTCCTGAAATTTTGAACTCATAAAAAGCGAAGAGTCGCGTAACGTAAAAGACTGATTAACCCTGCTATGATCGTTGAATTTTTATACCTCAATCTTGCCTCTCTCGCTTTTAGTAAACAAAATACGGAAGTTTGAAAAAGAAACTTAACGTGAAATTCAAGCTCTTGACTCTGAACGTAAAATTCAAATGAGAAATCGTGCATATTAATGAGACTCCTTTTATATTTATTTTTTTTTAAGTAGCATGTATCTGTCTTATCATTAAAAAAATATTACTGAATCAAAAATGATGCAAATGCAACAGATTCTTCTAACAATTTATCTATCAAATTTACAATTAATATTAATTGTATTTCCAACTTCACATTTCCCATCGTTTTTAATTTTTTTTTCGTTTCTTTTTTCTTCTTTTGGAAAGTTTTTCGTTTAATATGTACAATGTAATATATTTACAAGGCCAGAACTACTGGAACGATCGAATTGACTAATTTGTAAAATTTTACCACAACGATGAATTTCTAGAGATTTGAATGACGAATTTCGTGAAACATATAAATAGACTGTGAATTTTTATGCATTTTTTATGTGAGATTTAAATGCACAAAGATGTATGCAATACAAGACTATGTAATATTAATAATATCTAAAGTAAAGTAGTCGTTATAATTTTCGATAAATAAACTCAACTTCTACTTAAGTTTCATTTCTTCACTTTTGTCCATAAAAATTTATGTACGAATAAAAACTTGTATTCTTCATTACACTAGAAGCCACTTTGTTTCTTGCACTTTAATTTCTATGATACAAATTTTATACTTTAGTTAAAAATTTGGTTGCTTTAGTATTAACAGTATTAACTTTAGTATAGTGATCAACAAGATTCAGCAAACCTTAGTAAAAGCCATCAACTCTCAAGTGGTATTATGAGATCATAGACCTGTAATTATAGTAGTTTCTAGATATTTTATACTTTATAATCTCTGTATAAATCAAATTAAAAAAATTCCAAGATTGACCAGTGTAGAATCCAAATTTTCACTTCAACATGTCCAGTGATACCAGTTAGGAATTAAACTAAATTCTCAACAATAGATTATAGATTCTACCTCGATAAACCTTTATCAGTTTCTAAAAAAAAAAAAAAAAAAAAAATAAAAAAAAAATAAAANAAAAAAAGAAACAGTGTTATGTTACAACGCGATCAAGAAATGAAATAGAAATGTTTGAAAAAACGATTTCGTTAAGAGCGTGAAATACGTATTGGATCGCGTCGAAACGAAACAAGAACAGAGATAAATTTCATTTGGCTTCACGCGTTTCCCGGTGTCGGGATCGAACGTGACAACAGAGGGACGTTTTACTGCGTTGGAAACAGGCGGTATTTTAAATTCGCCAAATTGATGATGTCGTGAAAGTTTTAATTATAGCCCACCGATTACGTTATTCGTATCGGGGCGGATTTACGCGGAGCATGTGATTAAAAGTGCGTGCTCGGCCTGTGAGCATTTTTGGCGCTAACGAGTTGAATTTTCGCAAAAATATCAGCCGACAAAAATCATTTGGTTAATTATTACTCTCTAACTTCGGGCTAATTCCGTTCAACTTTTGAAATTTTTTTTTTTTTTTCGTTTTCTTCCTCACTTTCCCTCAGCTTTACCGGAAATTCTATAGATGCTAGTGCTTCATTCCTTTTCGTATCGCTTCGATCATTTCCTGACATATTTAAAGTCATCAGCGGAGAAATTTTGATGATTTTCGTACACGTTCGAACGCAACGTCACTTTTTACACAACAGTTTGTTCTCGGGAATTAAATTGTTGAAGTAATAACTTAAGTATACGTAGTCGGTGGCTGAACTTTTATACAAGTAAAATCTCCTGTATTCGAATTAATAAAGAAATAAAACTTTCGTCGCAAAAATGCTCGGTTAATTGGATTTTCTGATGATAGAGCAATCGAATGCAAATCAAGAGAATCTTTACCTTGTAATTTATCTTCTTTTCTTTTAGCAATAATAATTCTGTAGAGTCGCACTCGCCGAAATGAGTTTCTTTCTTCTGAGTGCAAAATGTCTTGAATACTTTTAATGAATTTAATTTAATGTTAATAAAATCTCTTATTTCAGTAAGCTGTTTTCTCAGTTAATGGAATTTACATTTCCGATTAAAAAATGACTGATGCTGTGCAATGTAGTTATTACATCGTAATAATTGCATCGCAATGATCATATTATAATGATCAAATTATGACATCAATTGATGGTTATGTCGAGAAGCAATACGTTCAATTTGTCACGTCCGCGTTTCAAGGATTTATTAATAACTCAATATCAAGCACTCTAATATTTTTTTAGTTTTTTCCAGTAAACGCAAACGATATTTTCCCCCAACACCGAGAAATAGAAAAGCAACAGATAATGGCAGAACATTGTTCCGTTTTTTGGGGTGTCAACTTCTTAAAAAAACTCACTTTTATAAGTTTACAATGTTCTAGTTTTGCATCCTTCCTTAATCCGCGACTTGAAAACAGAAGGAAAGAGTGATATGAAAATTTGCCAGAAACGCGACGACTGAAGCAAATAAATAGCCGAAAGCCAATCGCATTGGCAGCATCAACAATTATCATCCATACTTTTGTCGCTAATCCTATTAACAATTATCGAACGTTCCTATTCGAAATCGTCGAACGAGCAATGCACGGGTGCACAATCAGATAAACTTGTCACTGTCCAATCGAATACAGTGGTTCCTCTTTTTTAAAAGAGAGAGAGAGAGAGAGAGAGAGAAAGAGAGGTTACCTTTGGAGGGCCAGAATTGCGCGGTTCGATCGGCAGGTGCATCCTGGCTGATTTATCGCTCGCCTTATCGCCTCCGGCTACGGGCCTTCGATACCAGTGATCGTTTCCTATATTTTACAGCCCGGCCGTGATTTATCGTCCGTTTCGCGAGTTCCCTGCTGCAATTATCAGTAACTCGGTCCCGCCGGGCCGAGAGATTAGAAGCCGATCTCGTCGAGCCGGTCTCGCGCGCGCGCTATTTTATCAGGCTTTGACCGACCGATTTACCCTTCTTTGTTTATTGCGTGTCCCGCAGGAACTGCCGCGTGTAACTCGGTCGCTCGAATGAAAACGACGGCACCAGTCGGTTTCACGTTCACCACCGATATCGTTCCGAATTCGCCGAACTTTCATTACGCGCGTGTGTGTACGTACGGCCCTTGAAATACCACCTGCTTCATTGATTTCGCAATTGGATCTCGCTGACGATGAATGCTAAGGATATTAGAATCGTAGGTGAGAAGTTCACGGTCGAATTAGATTAGAAACGAAGTTCCGCGATGATAGGTTATATATATATATAAGTTTGGAGATCGAGATTGAGCGAATAAAATGTCATGACGTTGGAAATTGGAGATCGAGCTTTGGATAGATTGGATTAGGAATAAAATTCTGTGATTCTAGGTCGTTAGAATTGGCGAGAAATTTGGGGACTGGTGGTAAATACGCTTCTTGGAAAAATCGGCGAATTTGGAAATTCAGATTGCGCAATTCACGAAATGGCAGATGTTTCTGGGCTATTAATGTTTGAAGGAGAAACGAAGGAGTATATTCTAATTACTAGGTTTCACTTTGCGATTTTATTTTCATTTTTCAAGGCAATTGCTTTTCGTACAAGATACATTATGAGTAAGCTGTGAGATAATAATTAAATTCTTAAACAAGCGTTTGAAGTAATAACTTATTATTAAGGAAATGGCTAAATATTATACGCTCAAAGTATAAATTTAATCTTTTCGAATTATTTAGGTACAACGAGAACTACAACATTAAGTGTAATATTGTTAGGTAAAACATTGATAAAGTTTTTAAAATATTATGTAAATTTTGTAGCTAATTTTGAACTAACAAAAAGAGTAGATTTCCTCGTGACAATAAACTTAAAATTGATCTGACGATTTTTTTTTATGGATTATGTTTTGAAATTGAAATTTTAAAATCGATTTAATTAAAATAAACTGATATAATTTTTCTATTAATGTTGTATTCTTATATTATTATCTTATTATTTATACCCATGGTATACCCATATTAATAACAAGATATATATATATATATTTTTTTTCTTTAAAAAAAGATTCCTCAATTTTCCCCTAAGCAATAGGGATTATATGTGATATTTTTCGGAATTACGAAATACTATGTTTATCTTCCCGAGAGATGAAATTTATCCTACAAACAAACTTTTTTGTTATTTGTTTCACCGCGTTCCATTTATTGAATTCCATTCGTCCTACGATATCAAATGTAATAAATATTTTTTTTTAATTTTTATTCTATTTTTTTTTATGCAGATATTTATTATTTTCTGCATGTTATTATTCCCCTTGTTCTTCAAACGTTACTAGTAATAACAAAAATTGGATAAAGAAAACTTTGTCGGTTATAGTAATTCACAAATTTCCCAACGAAATCTCACGATCGAGACACTTATTAAACTAAAGATATTTGAAGGAATTAAATACTGAAACACAGAAACGAGTTGAGTTACGCGTCAAGTTGCAACAAACTATTCTGCATTTCAAATTTCTTGTGAAAATTTCTGAACTGAAAGTTAACAAGTCACAACTACGCTGTACGCTTTAACTACCAATTGTACGTAACCGTAACTTTAATGAAAAGCTACTCCGGTGACGTATTCGTATACTTGTAAGAAGAAAATTAGTAGATTAGCTTTTAATAGCGAAAGGCTTACTCTCCGATAATTTTCGAGATGATGAACCTTTTGTGCAAACCACTTCTTTTTTTTGTAGATATGCAATAAAGTAAAGATAGATTTTCATTAGATTAACACATTGATAATTCGATATTTTTGATAATTACGTTGGATGAAAGTAAATCAAAAAAACTCACTTCACTATATTACACACTGCGATATTTTATACATTTTTACACCTTCAAATTTTCCCACGAACGCACAAAAAGATCCACAGTGTAGTAGTAACAAGCGTCAAAGAGAAATGTCGAAATCGCGTGCATCGTTTGAGCAAAGTAATAATTCTGGTTTCAATGGCTCTGATAGCACCGCCGAGAATTTCATTCTAATTATGTCACCTTTGGCCAAATTTCAATTTCTAAACTGCTGGATAATACGAATTTACGAAAGGTTAGTGAACACTCAACAACCGCGGCCAATTTCGCTAATAATCGGTGCGTACTTTTAGACTTCGCTTTGCCACGTCATCGTCATAATCTTCTTACAATATGCGGTGGCACGGTGATGCTTTATATTTTCCCTGCTGAACGTCACAAACGATACAACAACACGCTAATTAGCTGCAGGTTATGATTAACCCGACAATGAAATTATAACGTGCTTAGTTCAAATTAGAATCCACGTTTACAATCGGACACTCGCCGTGGTGATAATAAACGAGTGAACTCGGGTTAATTAAGACGATCGGGCGCAACACTCGCGGCTCGTAGAAAAGTACATTCCTTCCATTTCTAATCTAACTGGGTAGACTGGATGCCTGTGCATCCTTCCGCAGAATTCGCAAATACCGTGTCGCTTAAACGCAGCTGTTGCAACTATAACTGGCTACATCGCCTACATCGTGTGTGCCACTTGTTCAAACGCTCGCGTTCGCTCGGTTATACAAATATACTTACACTGCGTGGCATTATCCGAAGTAAACGCGGTGTATAATCAGACGACGAAATTGTCTTGCTATTTGCCACTTCGGGGAATCGAATCGGGCGCCATATATATGTATATACACATGCAATAAACTGCATTTCTCTCTCGCCGACTCTCTTACCAAGAGTGATTAGTTGAAGAAGAAAGACTTGTTTTGGTATTTATTTGAATTAATTTCAATTTCTAAATTATATTATATAATGAAAATAATTGTTTGCATCATATGAATGATAATAATCTCAATAAGCTGCGATTATAAACTTGAAAAAAAAAGAAAAAAACAGAGTGGAAATATTTATGCAAAATACTTGGATTTTTTTCTGAATCGCAAGTATAGAAAACTGTGAAAATTTTACACATTTGTTTTACTCACTAAATTCTAGGAAAAGCATTTTATTTCGGGTATTTTGTACATTTTCGCTTATTGTGTATATTCTCTCTATTCCGCCGTGTTCTTCACGGTCTAGATGAACAATACAATTAAATTCATGGAGCTTCGTTTTTCACTGATTGACTGCACTATCGAAAATTGATTTTCACTCGATGAAGTTATTTCGTGCCATTTTTCGTGCTGCACTTTTTGATTGACAATTTTTACACTTCTGGCTGGAGAAATTAATTCTTTTATCGCTCCAAAAAGCAACGTAAATTTTTTCCTGCGAATAAAATAAATTTACGTGATAGTAACTTATTAACGTTTTTCTCAGTTTTTCAATTTGTTTTCTGACACCAGATCGACACAGTGGTGAATAATTATTGAAGACAAACTTGCAAACTCTTTCATTGGCAATAAATAGATTAATGTTGCATTTAACTGCTATATTATATAATATTCAAACGATAATGTTCAATATTCAATATAATATAATATTCAATTTTATATCATTTTCATAAATGTTACTCTACTGATGTATGATTGTGGGATGATAATTAGAAGATAATTAATGCCGATAATTAACGCCAAAATTTGTAACTCTTTACCATCAAAAGTGTCAAAAATACATGCTGTGTCTATTTACTCGCTGCAAAACAATACCTACGAAGAGACGAGAGTCTCCATAGACTCCAAGAACAAAGATACATCTTCCTGAATATGAGTTTATTTTAATTCACTAATTTAGAGAAATAGAAACGTAACTAAAAATCGCGTAGAATTCGCGACAATACGTTTCGCAAGCGAGAAACGTGTCAAATTGACAGAAAGAAACGAGTGGGGGGTTAATAAACGATAGACGTTTCTGTCGACCTTCCTCTCGCACTCGTCGCGTAATTTCCGTCGCGGAACGCAATTCGAAAAAGCAACGAGCGCAAGATGAAAGATCTACATGGAAATTTCCCCGTCAGACTAGCCGAGAATGCGAGGAATGAAAGGAACGAATTGAAGAGCAGCCAGAGGTATTAACTTGCGGGAAAAGAGTTGCGAGGGGCTGCCTTTCTCCGAGCTTGGTTGAATTCAGGCTATTTCTTTTAGCTGTTACATTTAATAAGCGAATTGCGAATAACTCTGTAGGCGATCGGTATTGAACGCTGCTAATATAATTGCTTCAGCTCATCCAAGAACAATTGGAGCTGGCTCGTTTCCTTATTATTGAACTGCGGATTTTTATGCGTTCAGAAGAAATGCAAATGGTACATGTGAAGTACAATATTACTTGTAATATTTATGTTTTTATAAATTTTTATATATATATTAAAATAATTTTCTAGTAGTGTTTTTTAATTATCTTCTAAATATAAAATTGCATAAATATCCGTTGCCTAGCTGTCCACACTAATGACAATAGAATTTTTAGAATTTTTCATTCTGTTCGCAACGAATACAGAGACGAAGATACGAGGAGTTCGGTGTATATGAAAAAAAATTGCTACTAATTAATCTAGCACTGGAAGGTGAAACTTATAAAAGCAGTGAGCCACAGATTTTGCAATTATTAAAGATAGATAAATATTTTGGAGAATGTTAATATTACTGACGCAGAAACATCATTATGTGTTTACGTATGAAATTTCGGGTGGAATTTTCTCCTGCCTTCCACCGTTTCGAAGCCACAGTTTGTTCTAGTTGCGTGAAACATTCTGTACGTGTATTACAAAACTTTAAGGAATGCGGCAGGATATTTCTCGAACGAAAGACGAAGAGGGCGAGGAGTTAGCGCCGCTTCTCGGTAATTTCAGCAAACCGCCGGAACTCAAATGGAAATTTTTCAAAACGTCGACATTTCCCTGTCTTTCTCGAAAACACGAATCTTTCAATTCCGAAACCTGTGCCATTCACTTTTTGCTGTGCTTCTTCGTCCAGTTCTTTCAATCGAAATTTGAACGAATTGTTAAAATTACAAACGAGTCGAATGAAAGTTGTATTTTTTTCTGAATTCGTCTTATATTAACCCTAGAACCATCGACGATTAAAGGACAGAATTTTCATCAGTGATAAGTTAAAGTAAAAAAATAAAGAAAGCAATACAGTTACGCGGGATTATTTAAATCTCTAGAAATGTATAAAACTATAAACTGATCATTTTGACCAATCAGTGCCTACTGACATCTTCTAAATCTCCTCAAAAAAAAAAAAAAAAAAAAAAAAAAAAAAACAAAAAAAAAAAAAAAAAAAAAAAAAAAAAAAAAAAAAAAAAAAAAAAAAAAAAAAAAATAATACAAAGAACACAACCAACGCGGACAAAAGGAGCGCGCGCCGGTGGNCGAGAAACGCGTTCCGCTCGGCTGATGGCGGAGAGGCGAGCAGCGGCACGTGCTGCAAAATGCAACTGGGAAAAGCAACGAATGCCAGCGGGACGGTTCATATGGAAATTCTTTCCGGAGGTGGCTCTGGTAGGCCAGAAGTTGGACGACCAACGAGAGAGAGAGAGGGGGGGCAGGCATTATCTATGTAAAGGGGTGGAGAGGTCGTTATGGAATTGTGGCGCGCGGCTGGTTCATCCCTACCGTTCCTCCATGGCCAGAGAGAATGTTAGGTGCCTACCACCAACTCTCTCACACCCTATGAGCCTCTACCAGCCACTCTTTCACCGGGGGGTTGCTTTAAAGCATCTGGGTGGTGCAGTAGCGTGATCAGCAGGGCGGACTTATCTATGGGAGTCCTGCGGTGCTCATTTTGGGACTTTGCGTTTTAGAGTGAAGCAGGGACGCGGCATTAAAGAAGGAAAATAGAAAAATATCCAGGGTGTGTTAACCCTTCGCGGTCCAAAGTGTGGCTCGACACGGTTCTTAACACGTTCCGTGCCATGTGTACCAGCGGTGGTACACGTTAAACACTTGATCTTCAAGCCACGTGTACCAGTATATTTCTAATAATATTACCACAAGTGGTACACGATGTGATAGCTACTTTAAACAAGAAAACGATGTAATGAAAGATTGTGTGATAATATATCAACCTTTAGTCAAAATATCAAATGGCCTGAACGACAACAAAAGGCAAAAATGGCTTGGCACGGAATGTGTTAAATTTAAGAATTATAATTATTTCGATTATTTCTGCACGCCGATCAGATCAAATTTTTGTTTTTTTTTACTTTCGTGCAGCACTGCTAGTTGTTGATAATTTTTTATGATATTTTTTTATAGTTTGCGTTCTCTGTAAAAAAATTTATAAAAATATGGATGAAGACGTCTTGCAATTAGAAGAACAAAGTGCCTTTAGCGGTGGTGATGAAGATAACTTGTATAATTTCGAAGATTTTCAAAATTTGTCAAGCGAAGATGAAGAATATTCAAGAGCCAGAATTAATCTTGCTCTGAGAAAGGAAAATCCCTGGAGGAAGAAGAGAAACTACTTACATTTGTAAAACATGTACGCGACAATCTGGCCTGCACTTGCGAACTCGGTTCGAAAGATATCATACTGAAGGAAAATTTGAAGCTCCATCAATTTATATTAAAAGCAGTCAGTAGAGGTCTTCAATTGTTTTTCAGCTTATTTCATGCTTCATCTTATTTCCAGCTTACAACTTTATTAAAACTGAGACAAAGCTGTTAGGTCTATGAATTGATAGAAATCAATTCGGACCGCACAAGCTTAATGTCAGGATGTCGTATACGATGCTAGAAAACAGTAGTACAAATCAAAAGGATTGTAATTGAAATGATCGCATTAATCCTTGATAGATTAAAAGCAATTGAAAAAAGANCGATGAATTGATAGAAATTAATTCGGACCGCACAAGCTTAATGTCAGGATGTCGTATACGATGCTAGAAAACAGTAGTACAAATCAAAAGGATTGTAATTGAAATGATCGCATTAATCCTTGATAGATTAAAAGCAATTGAAAAAAGAGAGAAAAGCAGAAGAATCGATGCGTTTTCATCGAATGAACGCGAGTCCTAATCGCTGATCAAATTCACGTACAACGTGAACACACCACACTGTCGTGAATTATCAATCGGATGCTTCTCAGAAAATATTGTCCGCTACGTTTCACGCTGTCCTGCCGCTCGAAAGCGACGCTTCAGCGAGAAAAGGAAAAATTACCACTCGCGGGAATCGTTCTTTTCACCTTTCCTGGCACTTCTCCATCACGCTTGACGCGCGATGCATTCATCACGTACAGGAAACACGCGAGGTATCGATCCTCTCGGAGCTCGTCTTGGTGTCTAGCTACCGATATATTAAGCCGAGCTTTCTTTCGAAAGGAAGATCGCGGTTGTCACTCTGTCACGCAGTTTGGTGTTTCCCGTTAACGAAATGCACAGATCATTGCCTGGTTCTTCCCTGGCAGATGCTCTCTCCGTTTAGGTGTTTTCGCGCGTTTAGTATACCGAAGATATACGCCGCGAGGAAGAAGATACCGCCGGGAACAGCGGTCGAATAAAGTTTCCGTCTACTTTATGTCGCCGCATTGGTTTTATATCCTCGTGTGCACTCGCCGGGCAAATATTGAAACGTACGAGTTTAGCGAGACTTGCCAAGTTATCACCTATTTCACCGGCTCGTTCGCGTTTGGTTGGCTGGCTCGCGACTTTTGGCAACCGGCCCTGCCCTCGAAAATACAAGGGGCGGCGCAAAATTCCGATGCCCCCGGAACGTATCGATGCTTTTACTTATCTGTAGCCGTCTATCGTAGACATTTGGCACCGATGCGTACGCCAGCACTAACGTCCACCATGTTTCTCGTTTTATTCAGTTCGAAAGGTTTGCCTCAGTCGTGCGAGTATTTATATTTATGGTAAAAGGGATTAGAAAGCGTAACATGGTTCTAAGAATTTAAACAATTCATGACATTCAATGTCATTTTTTTTTTCAAATTTAATTAATATTTTACTCCAAAATTACCCTCGTCTTGCAACAAGAGGATAGAAAGTTTGTCAGATAGAAATTATATTTGGATAGAATTACATTATTTACGGATTATTATTTGTTATTTTAAAATCTCGTCAATATTATAATGAAAGAACGACTTCTACCGGAACTGTATCATACAATCTGTACAACATTTTTCATTATAACGATTTCCATTACTCGTAGTTGAAATTTACAAACAACTGAAACATTCCATACGTAATTCTACACAAGTCACCTCCTGTCTGCCTCTTCGAAAACTTTTCAATGAAATTTTCACGTTCCCATTTTTTACATCGACTTGCGTCGAAGAAAAACTCGCCTGCCAATCGTGAGATACAGATTTCTCGCGAAAATAACAAGATACATATTTGTGACAAATAATTAACGCCAACGATCGAACGCTTGTCGTTGCTGCGGGTTATGACAGCATTTTTTATTCCACGGCAAATACGAATACGATTTTCGCCAGGCATTTTGGCCGCGCGCAACGTTTCTCGTTGCGTAAGAGGGTTGTTCCAGGCAGATTTGGAGCCGGGTGAAAATTCTTGACATCACCAGCCACGGGAAATTCCGCTCGAACTGACGCTGAATCCTATCGTGGAAATATTTTCTGCACTGCTTGACGAGCATCTCGACGGCAACGTCTTTATATGCTCGAAAAGATTGCGAATTATTTCGATTGCTTGCCGATGCTTCTTCCCGAGGCATCCTGCCGCCGAATGGTTTGTGTTTCTCGCTGAAAATTTTGTATATACGGTGCCGTATATACGACAGGCCGGGGTATATCGTGTATTATCTTACGCTCTCGAAGAATCTTTCCGTCGAATTTTATCGATGCGCGATCCAAGATTCAAAGCGGAGATATTGAATTCTTTATAGGAAGAATCCTGCTTATTTGTGCCTTATTTATTTCGCATGAGAAGCATCTTACGTTTAAAGCAAATATATTCTTAGGCCCCTCGTCTCGTTGGTTTTATTTATTGCAGAATAAAATAGAAAGTATCCGCTGCTCCGTTCGTTTCGAGAACGTTGCTAGAAATAAATAATATTGAAAGAATTATTTAATTGCGATTTATAGAAATTTATTGACGTATTTTATAATTATTATTTAACTAGTAAGAAATATATAATATTCTCTGCCCGATTGTTTCGTTTACTTGTAACAAGAGGATAAATAAATATAGAAACATATGTGAGAATCATATATGTTACAACAGTGTTTTTAAATTAATCTTTCATCGATATTGTTCGGTCAGTTTAAATTTGAGCTGGATTGTTCACATCTTACGTAATAGATGATTTTAGTAATAAGAATTTTTTTTTTTTTTAAGTAGTATAAACTGTCGCGAGTAAATCAAATGAATTTTAGATGACAAAATTATTGAAAGTATTGTTAGTCATCTACCACCCAATGATACTGTTTGAGAGTTAATATTTAAATACTTGAACAGAGCGTTGTTGAAAAAACAAATATATTTTATTTCTCTGCTCCATTATTCTGTTTATTCGTAAGAAGATAAATAAAATATAAACTGAAAAAGCACTCGAGAATTGAATTTCTAGATGAATATTGAAATACCTGGTACATGCGTGTAATGAAAAAAAAAAGTCAATTAATCTCTATTTAATGAACAACAAGAACAGATGGAATTTTTAAATTTATGATCAAAATTTCATTCATAATGTTGTATCATTCGGATGAATAATATTAATTTATTAACCTGTGGTTAAAATTTTTTCTTCCTTCAAGCAGAGAGTACCGTGATAAAATAATATTATAATATTATAATGCATTAGCCTCGTGTTTATTCCGTGCAAATGTCCAAAATACTTTCTTGAAATATGCAAGATGTGCATTTCTCTGCTCGTTACAATATATAATTCAGTTAGAATTTAATTTAACGTATAACCGAAAAAAACACAGGATTCAATTTAATTGAAAATACGTAAGTCAAGCAAAACTTCTCGAACATTAGAACAAATAAGTTGTGTACACTTGTATCCATCTTGTCTTTTTCAATTTCTCAACAAATCGCACGAAAATATCGCGACACGCGCGTGGATTGCAGAATAATTCCTGGGTTTCCACGATATCGGATTTCACAAACGTATCGAGGTCCATATCGAGGTTATCTAGGTGCCGCGATGCGATCAGAAATTGCACTCGAATCTGATCGATCGTTGGAGCGATCGCAGAAGAGCTCGCGCCGCTAGCGAACGATCTTCGGATCGAAAAAAATAATCGCCTCTAACGGGGGATAATGAATCCAGAATCGTGTGTCGCAGTGAGATAGAGGAGGATGAAGTGAGATAGAAATTTAAAAAAAAAATGGGCGAGAGAGAGAGAGAGAGAGAGAGAGAAATAAACGTTGTCGACATTTCCGCAATTTTTGAGAATGACAAAAAGAATGGCTCTCTTTGTCTCTCTGCATTTTTACACGTGTAACACGCACAAACATAACGCATCGCTTGCTAAATCGTTAATTAAAACGTGCGAATTTATTAATTAAAGCGTGCATTTTGCCTCCGCGCTTTTACGTACGTAGATGGTTTTACGATCAGCCAGTTTGTAGGCTAATGCCGGATTCTGTTCGATGAAAGTGGTAATCGAAAGGTAAATAAGCGAGCCAGTGTTTCTTGTTCCTTGTACAGAATTTTCTCTTTGCAACGATCACTCGAAACGGTGGCCAAATTCCTTGAATTTTTCGTCGTTTGACCAAGGTTCGAACGAAATGGTTGAAAATGGAAAAATTGCACGATAAAGTTGATCATTCGTAAAATTGAAAAGAAAATTTTTGGATCAGAGTTACATGTATGTGCAACACGTGTGATCCTCCTTTGTTTTTGGACATATTTGGAAGAAATTTGTTGTTAACATGATAATTTTCTTGTAAATGAAGGAATTTCAAACTCTATCTTTTTAAATGATGCATCTTTGCTATCCATAAAATCGATATAACGATTCTTTTCTATATGAAGATATGAAGAATTACTTGTACTTGTAAAGTAATCTATATCTGCGAGAGATACTCAGTTGATGATCAAGTTTTATGATTTATCCTGTATATATGTGTGAGAATGTTGATTCCATGTAACTAATTTGAAAATTAAATGAAAATATAGTATTATTAATGTAAGATTAATTAAGCTTCTAACCGAAGAATATTTTCATATGTATGTTGAAGATAATTATTTTCATACAGTGACGAGGTATATTGTCACTTCTAGTACATTACGCGATGACAGAGTGTCACATGTTTTTATGACGAAATATATCGTCACCCGTAGGATTTATTGCCTGGTGGTTCAACTATATAATCACTATTGTCAGTAATGGACGTATACTGTCGTTCAAAGTTTAGAAGATTTTATTAGGATTTTGACAAAAATAGTTGCTTCCTTAAATAAATAAAACCATATTTTCAGATTGAAATGGCGATTAATTATATTTAGCTTTAGAATTATTTAATAAACGAATCAATTTATTTTATTGAAAAAAATGGTGCTTCTATATATATGTATGTATCTCGGAATATATATTCTTTTTACTAAGAAATCGCGGAGAAATCTTTGCTGTTACAATACAGTAATTCCAGAATTGAATTGAACTTATCCTGTAAATCCTACACTACTGCATATCTCCATATCTTGTACTTTTAGAAAAAAAAACTGCGGATTTCTCTGGACATTCATATTTTAAAATAATAGGATCCCGATAGGCACATCGACTACTATAAAATATTCTACACATTTTCCTCGTGCACGACGTCTCTATCTCTGCAATCTCGTGCTCTTAAATTTTCCCTAAAGTCACGTGCACCAAGAACTTTGCGTACTTTCTCTGACGAATTCTCTAAAGGATTTCGTTCTGCATCCAGTGTATTAAATTTCAACAAGCCATCATACGCCTGTAATAATTCCGAAAATGTGCGTCTTCTTCGATTATTTTATCAGACGAAAGAGGGAGGGAGAGCGAGTCTTGTTAGCTTCGTTGCAACGTGTATATATATATATATATATATATATATACATATATATATATATATATATATATATATATATATATCTGGTAACGGCCGCCTTGGATTATTTAGCGCAGAATGGACATCTTCTGGCTTGGTACGTAATATTAATATGTTCTCCGGCGCTGGCTGCGTCGGAGACAATGGCGGAGATTGTGTTGAATGCAGTAATCAGAGGGCAGACCGTGTCCTGGGGGACTGTGCCTCGGTGTGCTCGTTCCTCTCTTCGGGTTGATCCTGCAGGAACAGGATCCGGCTGCTTCCTTCCGCTTAACGCCTTCTTCCTCTTGCCTTCTTCGCCCCTTGCTCCTCTTCGTCGCGTCGTATTTCCCTAGACGTGCGTTCAACCTCCTTGAAACGGTTTTCTTTTCGGCTCACTCGGGCGATCTTTGTTTAAATTCAGAGGATCCCCTTTTTGGAGGGGAGCATCGTTGTTTCCTTCCACCATGATTCTGCGTTTGTCCTGAAGGACATCATCGAATTTATTTCCTCCGGTTTCTCTCCTTCACGTACTAAATCGCATTTTTTTTTTTTTTTTTTTTGGGTGATT
>NIPQ01036422.1:0-11372 GCA_002806875.1 Lepidotrigona ventralis hoosana
AACGACATTAACAGTTTTATTCCAGGAACGTACATAAGAATACAAATAGTAAGAATTTTGAACAGTTATTATTAATTTTGAACTATTATTATAATTATAATAATAGTACAATAATGGTAAAAATTTTGAACATAGTAATAATATGTCCTTCGCAGGACATATTTTCTAAAGTTATAAGGATATAGTAAGAATATGTTGAAATCCCAGTATCTGAGCGAGAAATTATTTTAATATCATGTTTTCATTTGTTTTTATGAAAAAAAATTATTTGACTGATTGGATACTGTACTGCGATCCAGGTCTTTCGCTCAATGGCTCTAATCACTGGACTACTCTGGCTAAAGTGACAAACTTACATATAAGAACACTTATTTTTCGTATATTTACTTTAACGAATTTTTCGTTAATTCTCCAAACCAACTTCGTTTCCCTGTCTTTTTTCTATATTTGAATCGTATTGTTTAAAAACCAAATGTTTACGAAATAATCACCATCAAATTAAATGAATGATTACGTTTCATTTGTTTATAAAAATCAGAAATGTGGCCAATAGATATGCACGAATGCATGATCGTACGATGCATAATTCGGACATAGAAGTATAGCAATATGAAACAAACAACAAATCTCTCTTCCTCACCTCGTTTCTCATCTTTGACCCCTCTTTCCCTATATTTTATTTACTGCCAATGTATAACAAATGTATGAACGTTCAGGAAGTTTATAATGTCCAGGAAAATTTAAATTAGTAATTTATCTTGCTCCAAAGACAAAGTAATTACAATAATAGTTATATAAATTATTCAAACAAAATATTTATTTTAATATCTATGTATCATCAGCAGTGTTTATTTCTATCTTTTTCGTATTTTTATTTTTATTGTATTTGTTTATTAAGAGATATAATTCTAGCACAGTACATAACATTTTCAGTATTAGTCAATTTTGTTAAAAAATACTGTGTAGTAACGACTACACAGCATAAACATGGACGATTCACAAACTAAACGACAAAGAAAAGTCGTATTAAAAAATTGAAATAAATTAAAAAACAGCATTGATTAAATTTTGGACGGTTAGATATTTTTTAATACTAATTTATTATTGATTTTAATAAATCAACAATGCATGGTATTTATAATATATTGAAAATATAAATTACAAATATTAAAGTTGAAAGTTCTTGCATCTATTTCAAATTTTAATATAGTAATAATTAATATGCTTATTACATCTATACAAACAAACTATTATTTTTTATTTTACATTATTATTTAAAGTTATCATCTAAAAATAATTTATTTCTTAAATAACATATTGCATTCATTCTTATTTTGAAATAGGTACATATTGTTATAATATACTTGGAGTAATTATTTATTCCTTTGGCATTTTCATTTCAAATAAAAAAATATTCAATTTTATATATATATAAAATAATCATAAATAAATAATCAATTTTTTGCTTGATGCAAATCTACTGTATCTACTAATGTAAATATTAGAAAAACGTATTTAAGATAAAAAAAAATATAGTTTATTGCGCTTTTCTATTCTTCAAGAATTTGCAAAAATTTATTTAAAAAATGTATTTTGGTGATTTTTTTTCGGTCACGATCAAGTATACATAGATAGATCACAAAACGATATTGAATCGGTGTCGATGATTTTCAATAGTTTGATAGCCTCGTGACTACATATATCGAAGAATTATGCTTCAATGATTCGAAGAGAAGAGCATGAATATATGCCTGTGACACCGCCGATAAATGATAATGTACGTTATCGAGACTGCTGTAAGGGAAACTGAGGTTCCAGAATTTCTGGCGAAACGAACGGTACGATTCGTAGTGAAAATATATAATGCACATAGTCAAAGTCGACTAAACTCGAGTTTTTTAAACGAATATCATATTTATTACTTCTAAATATTATTTACACGATTTTAAATATCAAAATATTTTTTGTAAAATTTATATTCGTATGGAAAATAAAAGATAATTCTATATAAGATAAGTGGATTAATAATTAAAATATCAACTGAATAATTAGATGGATTTTTATCAAAGGCGAAAAGAAATGATCTTTCTTAGGATTTTTAAAGTGTGTTTGCTAGAATCGAGTATGAACGAATTCTTGCATAAGTATTTCTTTCTTGATGAATCAAATTTCATCAAAGTAAAAATGAAAATTCAAAACTGTCTTTGTCAATAAAAATTGAAAAAATCATTTAAATATAAAATTATTTTTTAAGAAAGCGTATGAATCGTCTTTTCTAGAAACTTTTTTAATACATATCTCATGTAAATCTGGAAAAAATGCAATGAAAGCAAATTATCGGTAGATAGATAACAAGAACTGAGGAGAAAATACGAATATCTTACTTGCTCATAATTTTTCATCTTTTATTCGATTTTCCGCTGCTCTTGCGAGAAATCCTTTTTTCAATGCATCAAGTTATTCAATTTTTTTTTTTTTTTTTTTTAAAAAACTAAAAAAATTTTTTTATTTTTTTTTTTTTTTTTTTTGAAACAACTAATAAATGTTAAGTGCTAAATGTTAAATAACACTAATAGGCATCATAAGTAATATTGTGATATGTTGATTTAAATAGATTGAGATACTCCAAACGTCAAGTATTAACTGAAGTATTTATTTTCTGTAGATAAACTTGTTTACTTGTTGGACAACTAAACTTGTTCATATTCAAGCCTAATTTTTTTTTTTATTCTATTCCTAATGTATATTGTAAAACTATTCGTTAAGTAAATATTTTGTAAACTTTTCTGAAAGAATAGGGAAGAAAAAGAAGAATCCGAAAAGAAGAAATTCAAAAATATAACAGAATTTAAGTTTTTAATTTTCCTTGATACGATTTATCTGCTTGTTAAACAAATATTATTGTTGTCTTAAATATTACCATGTTTGAAGCATATTGAAGGAGTCACATTGGAATTATCGATACTGTTTTTACCGATAATAACATTAACCGACAACAGTTTTCATTGACAATATCTTTCTCCGATGACAATACTAATCGACAATAATATTTGTATTACTATAGTTAATCTCATTGATTTCTTTTTTTTCTTATTTTTTTCTACAATAAAAAACAGCATAAAGATTTAGTAGTGAGGAAACAAGCAATTAAATATAATTGAATAGAAAATATATTGTTTGTGTATAGTATATTTGTTTGAATAGAAAATGCTTATGTATTCACATGTTGAGTACAAAATATACAATTAAATACAATATATTGTACAAAATACAAAACATATGAAATGTTAAATACAAAAAATATTATTTTCGAGAAATTGAAAAAAGAATATGTAAAATGTAAAATCTCGAACATAAGTCAATGCAACAAAAGTATTTAGTACGCTGAATTTATTATAAAGTAATATCATGTAATAATGTAAAAAAATTAATTGTATTATATTCTTGGAGATTTTTTACAATTCTCTAGTTCTCTTTCGATTTATCTTTTCTGAACCTTTTTTTTCTTATTGGTTCTTCATTTGCAAATTTTTCCAAAGTGATTTCATCTGCTGCTTGCTCTTTCTATTCTATTTATAAGAGAAGTATTTACGATTTTACGCTATATTTTGTGTTCTTGGTAATTAGAATGTATTGATATCATCTACCGACTACATTTTCAGTGGAAATAGTAAACGAGGAAAAATTAGATTATTACGTCGCTTTCTTATATCATGCCATACAATAATATTGTTATATATTGAAAGGGAAGTAGAAATTTCACTTCATTTGGAATTTTTAATGATTTTAAAAACGTTAGATACAGAAAATAAGTCTAATTAAAGAACTAAGTTTCATCGATTCCATTTATTGTCGTACAAATTTATTCTGCTGCATTTTTCGATATAAATTGGCGAAGATGGAAAAGTAGCCTTTCAGTTTTGTATCAACTCAACAACTTTAAAATTAAATAAAATTAAATAAAATAAACTTAGGATTTAATAGCTATAATACCTATTTCTTCAACTATAGAAACTCTGTAGAAGAATCATATAAATATTTTATCGCTTGGAAAACAAAAGTGCATATACTATTGGAATTACAGTCACTGTCATTGTCTTCACCTTTCATATTATATAATTATTTTATGCACGAATATTATATAATTATTTTATGAAAATAGGAATTTTTTTAAAATAGTGTGATACACTATTACTTCCTTCTTTTATTAATTTTCCGAATTCTCCATTCAAAGCTTTAGATAATTCTTCAGGTATAAATATAGTTCTGACATACTTTGAGATGTTGTAGTATTATTTTTTCACGTACATATTGCATTTGTTCAGTTAAATCTGTATCCTCTGTTAGATATATTCAGATGTATTTTTTCGCCACTGTAGTTATATTTGTATATAATATCTGTATAGTAATAATGACGCATGGCTTTTCATTGTTGTTTATTGTCAATTAATTTTGTTATACGTTTTCGATACATCATAGTTAAAAGCCTCAGAAACATGACCGTGCTTCAGTGGATCGTGTTTTCAAAAAAAAAAATTTGTTGTTCAAGTACAACGTAACTACAGTTGCACGTTCATACCTTTGTTCCACTTTTCTTACATATCCAATAATATAAATCATTTCGATTTCTATTTTTGATAGATATAACCGTTAATATAAATTTTTACTTTATTTTTTACTGATAATAACAGCTACTTGTGCGATAACAAATTTACTGTTCTCTATAGATAGAGAAGACATCTTTTTAACAACAATCGCACAAATCTTATAAGTTTAGTATTTGGTTGGCCAAAAGTAACTGCTTTGCAAATGAAAGGCAAATATTTCATTCAAATTTTATTAAGCAATATATTGTCAATTTTGTTCAATTATCTTTTGCCATCCTTCAGACAACTTCATCCGCGTTCAAAAAAATTCTTATCTTTTTTAACAAAAAATAATTGCAAGGACGACTTGATATCCTCATCGCAGTGAAATTTAACAAACCAATTCTGACTGTCGTAATTTTAAGGCTTTTTCATCATACACATCAAATAATTCTTTTATGAATTCGCGCAGCGTTTTTTTTTTAGCACAGCAAAATATGACGAAAATGTTTTTTCATTTTGAAATCGATGCCAAATAAACAATTGTTAACGAGATCGAATTCATTTTTTTTCTAAAATAAGCTTAGTTTTCTAAACAATAAGATATTAGATTATATATATACGAATTTGCAATTTAAAATAAAGTTAGTTACATTTTAAGATATACATATATGTCTAGCATAGATAGATAGATGGACATATGGATAGATATGTCCATCTGTTAGAGAAATACGCAATTACTTTTTTGGCCAATAACTTATCTGGACATACTCTAATTCTAAGCAATACAGGCGATTGATAAGTCGATTTTATCGATTAATAAGTCGATAAGTCGAAGATTGATAAGACTAATAATACAATAGGCTAATGTTATTATCTGTCGGTGCCATCGGAAGAAACTGTTGCCGATTAATGTTATCGATCAAATCTAGTATCGTTGAATTGTTGTCGATGATTTCAATGCGACCATTAAATAGATAGATCATGAACTGCTGATTTTTATCAATAAGAAATATTACAAATGAATGAATTTTTTTTCTTACTTAAAGAAACTTTAATCAAAGATTAAAATACGAAATAGAATAGAAAATAAAAGAAAATTGTTAAACAACAAGGTTTATTTGTTCGATGTAAATTACGAAATTTTTAAAGCGAAGTATTTTCATTTTCTTTTATCCTTAATTTAATTTAATTTAATTGTTATGAAAATAATTTTGTGCAAAATTAAGTCGACAAATTCAGTCCACCTGCAGGGATACGTATACGTATTATCGAGCGCATAAGTTTCATTTATTCAGGACAAACCACGATCTGGAATTCAATTTTCCTCAACGTTTCTCTCGGATAGAAATTGTCCAATAGAGATGTGTTAATTACACAGACCCGAGTCCTAACGATTGAAATCGAAAAAAGAAATTAATTGTTGATTAAAGAGCTGAGAATCAAATTGAGAAATCAGATAGATTTCTACACTTCCTGATAACATAGTGGTATTAATCATCAACCATGATAATACCTCTGAATTAGCAATTAAAAGCAAAGTCGTTTAAACTGATTCATTAGTTGTCCAGCAGAGAGCACATTCGACATAGCAACGAGAATTCGATGCTTACAGGATACGTTTTTAGTTTTGTAATATGTGAAAGGGAATATCAAACACAAATTCGATATATAATAAAATCAAAATACAATATCTAAATCGAAATTGAAATTCATCAAATATCTTCTAAATTAACGATAATCAATGAAACATGTTTAAATGAATTCTACGCACTTACTTTATTGCTATATATATATTAGAAATCCGAATATACTCTCTTCGAAATTTACTTATGTTCAATAATGTTATCTTAAATTTTGGAGAGAATATATTCGTATTTCTAATAGATACATTTATTTAGCAAAAATATACTAAAGCTACGAACTGTACTACCTAATGATGTTCTTACAAGTTCTTACAATGAAATTATTCAAATTAAAATCTTGATTTAGCAAAATAACTTATAATGAAAAAAAATTGTAGTCGGTGCAGTCATTCCTTTAATAAATAAAAATAAATAAAAAGCTTGTAAAATTTACTTGTCCGTTATTTTTTATTTACGGAGAGATAATAAGAGATAGAGAGAGAATAAGATACAAGTAATAAGATTTCTTTTTATGCTTTATTTATGGATCTAAAAATCTAAAAATATTTCACAAGACACTTAGCATTACTACCTATGCTATGAAAAATTCATTGGCGTCATTTAAATGATAAAAGAGAAGAAATGATAGAATAGAAAATATACTTTGTATATAACAAAAATGCTTTATAGTAATATAAGCTTCATGGTCTCTAATGTAGCAAGAATTTCCTTTGAATATATATGAGAAAGTGACTTTCTCTGTCATCGTTTATGCTTTAAAGAAAGAACGCAGTAAGTACGACATTCGACATCGTTATCGCATCTTTTTCAAACAAATACTTTAAAAAATTATCTTAAGTTTCAAATTCTTCGGTAAATCTTACATTTTTGTTTGATTGGATTTCAAAAATTCAGATAATTAATATTATGTTTAACAATAATAACCTTATGAAATGAAATAATTTAATGTGAATATAATTTAAAATGAAATAATTATTTATTGTCTTGCTTATTATTTATTAAACCAGTTAAATTTTTTGTTCGAGATGATAATTCAATATAACAACAGTATTATAAATATATATATACCACTCAAAAGTCTTAAGACACCTTTTTGTTTTGATAGAAATTTAATATTTGAACTGTTCGTTTGTGAAATCGATTAATTGTACAAAAAAAAGGAGAGAAATTGATAACATAATATGTTTTATAAAACTTAATAAGATAGTATAGTTTTTTAAAATTCTTTGTAAAATTTGTACTCAAAGGAATCTGTGAAGTATTAATATACAGTGGATACAGAAAGTATTCTAATTCATTTTCAAGCGTGAAGCCTCTACTTTTACAGTAATGAATTCATTTCTTCAAAACGATGGTTTTACATTATTTTCAAGAAAGTAAATAAAGATATTTTTTCTTTCGAAAATTTTGCACATTGCAAAATTTTTTTCATAACTAAAGCAACTATGATATCGAAGATTGAAGTCTCAATGCAAATACAAAAATCTTTTAAAATTTATATTATATATATTATCCGTGGATAACCAAGGAATATTTATACTAAAATTTATTACATATAAGATTTCTCACGAAGTTACAAGACTATCAACAATTTTTCATCAGGTGTACGAATACTTTTTGCATCCTGTGTTAACATTTAACAGATTCTTTGTTGTATAAGTATCATTAAATTTTTTCCATTTTCAAAACAAATATAGTACCTACTTTTTCTTAACTTTTAAGTAGCAGTATATTTCTTACTATATATAAGAATTATTATACAATAATATTGATTACTAATTATTTGCATATTTATTATGGTTAGAAAAATATTTAAGAACTTACTATTGTTAAATATTTATTGTTAAAACCATTAAATACTTAAAGACAAAAAGAAAATAATGTACTTATACGTAAGTATATTATATTATACGTAAGTAAAAAGAGATTCTAGTTATAAAAGTAATCTTGTATCTGATTTGATCTCATATCAAACATGTTATGTCATACATAAAGTGTGAATTTTTTGAAACGTTTGGTAAGAGGAAAGAGTATTCTTAGCAAGACCCAGAAGGTTATATATCACATATAAGCGTGCGATTCATTCATCAAAAATTTTATGATGGCTTTGTTACCTGTGGATACCAAGGAATATTTATACTAAAAGAGGCATGTTAAGTTTAAGCAAAGAATTAAGCGAATAAATGGACTATAAGCGATTATAGATTGGTCAATCTTGACCAAAATGGAAAGAAGACAAACGTGCAAACAAAATTTGTCCAACACTCCACGTCGTAGATCAATGATTTAAAATTTTATGATATTGAATTGATTAATTATGAATTTTTTTTCCTCTATGAATCACGAGTTTACAAGAATGCTAGTTAACGCTTTTGTTAGCACATCAATATGCACTAGTTGTATGTGACTAAAATAATTAAACAAAGATCGGTTAAAATTAAGAAATTGTGGACTGTATTTGGCACGCTGAATATCAAAGAATTGTTTCTATATTATGCGATTACCACCGGCGAACAAAGAAATACTTAACTATCTGACAAACTCCAAACAGTAGAAGTTTTAATGCTATAGTTGACGCTATTATATGCGACAACTATAATAGATATGTTTGTATCATTTTAAATTAAGTATATTTGCCATCGGTGGAATGTTTATCCTTACACTATAAAGTATACATAAGTAAACAGAAAAGTATGAAGGTCCACGTAAATCGAAATTCAAATGTGAACTTAAACCACAATTCGAATTTTAATCAAAATGCCTATGGTGCTATTTCCCGAGCATTGGAAAACCGATTAAAATTCCAATACCAATACGCTGTCGATGTTGGCGGTTCAATCGATTGAGGAAAACATTCCGATATTCGATAGAGAACAACGCGTGAATCTTAACGATTTAGTAACGATGTAAACATCAAATGTAATGTGAACCTAATTAATTATTATTAAGGGTCTCAGGTTGATTTGTATGTGCGTAGGCGTGTATGCAACGACACGTGTATAATTTATAAACGATCATAAATAAAATGAGATGTTTTGAAATAAATAAAATAATGAAGATATATTTTTTTTATATGTAATTGTTGTTACGAAGACTCAAGACTAAATAAAACTATTTCAAAAAAATTTAATATTAAAAAATTTAATCTTTACAGTTAAAAAACATATTGGTTTTAAGAAGTGAAATATTTTTACACGAGGTAAATTTGAAAATTTTTTGAATTCTAATCTTTTCTATCCCGTGCATTCTTTTCATCATATATGAAAATGTCATCGTCCACTCTTCTAAAATATAGAAATTTTTTACATTCCAAATAAAAGATTAAAAAGAATTATTTTGGAATATTAGTACTTCATATAAATTTATTTCATCGAATAAAAATTCAATAGTATTAAAAAATTCAATAGTATTAATCTTTTAAAAATTCGAAAATATAACGTATTCCTTTGGTTTAAGTTAGGTTTAGGTTAACACTTAAAAAGAAATGCAAGTGATGTTTGGTTAGATAAAAATTTTGATAGATTTTGCTTGTTTCAGTTTTTTATTCATTTAAATAAAGTTTAATTGAAATGTCAGAATAACATTTATTGAAGGTTATTTTTTTCTATCTTACTTTCAAAAAATATAAAAAAATGAGATCTTTGATTAATTCTGTAATTTATTGAGAATATTTTGTGATATAATTTTGTCATATAATTTGAATAATTATAAGGTTCGTTTCTTTATATAATATAGTAATATCATCTAGGTAAATAGATAAGTTTTCACAAGGGGCATTACTATCGAAAAGATATCATTAATTGCAAAAGCAAGGAAAGTAACATTCTTGGGAGGGTCCATTTTCTATAAAATGATGTATGATGCATATCAAATCTGATTCGTCTTATTTCAAGAAAATTTTCGATACTATAAATATTAGTGTAATAAATAAATAATATACAAATATTTCTAGCAAGATTATATCTTTTAAATTTCGATAATATGTGGTCTCTAGACTATGTTTTTTTGATATCTATACAAATGGTGTTGTTTTTGTTAAAGACGATTTTTTTATTTCAGATATTGGCTGATCAGAATGAAGTTATTTAAATCCGCTTTAGTATCTTTTATTATGTCAAATTTATTAAGAATTTTTTTATAAGACGCTTAGTTTTTGAGAAAATCAAGACGTAAATCAAACTAATTTCAAACACTAAATCTAGACAAAATCTATTTTCTTTAAAATAAAGTTTTAAATGAAAACATTTTATTCTACATTTTTGACTTATTTTTTCAAGTAGAATAACCTACTGTTAATCATATTTTTCTCTCCAGAATTAGATAAATTTAAATATACTTGATAAATTTTCAAACTCGATTTTCTCGAAGACGTTGCCCCAAATCAAAAAATTTTATTCCGCGTTTTCGACTTATTTTTTCATCAAAAATCATCCCTTACCCAGTTGTACCATCGTATACCGGAACAGGTATACAAAGTGAACCACTCAAATGGAATCATCTAAATAAATCCGTTGTTTTTAGAGACATGCATAAACTTTTTACAAGTTATTCAATATTAAGAAAGCCATAATATGGAAATAATTTTTTTGTAGGTGAAGCAGCTTCGAAGATAGAATGATATATTTTTTTATCTACTAATCAACCAATGATTAGTAGATAAAAAAATTAATCAATTTTTTTCTTCGAGAAAATCGAGATATGTATTTCTCTTTAATATTTTCAATTATGCAGCGAGAAATATTTCGATACACTTCAAAATGTAATTTCATTTATATTATTATTTCAACTACTTTAAACTATCTTAAACCGATTTTTTGAAATTACTCAAGGATATTTTGTTAAAATCGTAGATATTCAGAAATAATTGTGGATATTCTACATAAGGAAACTATTCCATATACAAAGTTTCGCAAATTTTCAATTACTAAAAACAGAAGCAGCTTCGAAGATAGAATGATATATTTTTTTATCTACTAATCAACCAATGATTAGTAGATAAAAAAATTAATCAATTTTTTTCTTCGAGAAAATCGAGATATGTATTTCTCTTTAATATTTTCAATTATGCAGCGAGAAATATTTCGATACACTTCAAAATGTAATTTCATTTATATTATTATTTCAACTACTTTAAACTATC
>NIPQ01036433.1:0-11495 GCA_002806875.1 Lepidotrigona ventralis hoosana
TTAACTCGACGCAGTTATAAAAAAAGAAAACAGCGGAAGTTGTTCTAACAGCATAGTTGTTATAACTTCTTTAATCACATTTCTTCGACTTTAATCATTTCTCGAACTGTGGAAACTTTCGCGATAAGAATTCCAGCGTTCAACTTTCTTCGAAAAAAAGAGAAAAAAAAATTACATAAAAATTGGTCTTAATCCGATCATTAAGATCTGATTAAAATGTAAAGTCCTACGTTTCACGATGATAAAATTATCGAGACTAATATCAAAGATAATGAGAATTTAAGATTTGCAGTGCTAAAAACAACAGATTCTTGTATTAATCCGATCATTAAGATCTGATTAAAATGTAAAGTCCTACGTTTCACGATGATAAAATTATCGAGACTAATATCAAAGATAATGAGAATTTAAGATTTGCAGTGCTAAAAACAACAGATTCTTGTTAATATAATAGGATGGGCTGTAATTTTTCTGAAACACTTGCTCCTCAAGCACCATCAGTGACCGAATGAGCTTCAAAATTAGCACGTCTTCGACTGTGGATTCAACTTAACAAAACCTCTCGCGTTGAATCGCCCTGACACTATGCGATCTCTGCTCATTTCCGGTCGTGCCTCGCGATGAATAGGTTCACTTTCTGGTCATAAAGCCGATTTCACGGTGGCGCGGTGTCGGGTAATCTCCATTCTGTAAGTTTGTTTTAATCTTTAATTACATTATCGAGACGCGACCATAAAGCTTGTTGCGTGGCGAATACAGACCAAAGATAACCATGACAACATATATATTTCTATAAACGTTATTCACGGCGAAAGGATCCGCTGAAATGTGTTCCGTCGACTAATTGTCCGCGAATGAAAACTCTCGTCGCATAAATTTTCGTCGACTCTTCTTCGACACGATTTGTTCGCGGTTCCGTGGGATATTAATTTCTAAATTTATAAATCTGGTTTCTGGGTAATATCGATTGGTCCTTAATTTGATTGATGGTTTCGTAATTATAACGGCGAGTTAAATGTTTATGATATTGGAGCCTTCGGAAATTATATAAATGTGTCGATGTGTAATACAATTTCAAATTATAATTACGGTAAAATATATGCTATAATTATCTTGAAAGTAGATGTAGTAAAAGAATTCTATAACAGAATTTTAAATATTTTAATTTTCACGTCCCTTATCAAAAAATTTTCATTTCCCACGGTTAGAACGTTGAGTCTTTTTTTTTTTTTTTGAGTAACTGAAATTTCATTCAGTTATAAGTTTTTTTTTTTTTTTTTTTTTTGAGTAACTGAAATTTCATTCAGTTTCTGAGTTTCGTCGAATCAGAATGAAACATACTATCCCGTTTCTCGATTTATTCTTTGTTCTATTTTGCACACGTCACGGAAAATCTGGATATTTAAAATTTCTGAACTGTATATTCCTTTGTAAAGCTATCAGATGTTTCCAGTCACGTCCAACATTTGATGAACAGGGATTCAAGCTTAATGAATTAAGAGAGAGAGAGAGAGAGAGAGAGAGACCACTAGATCGAGAGATCGGATGGTTAAAACTAACGTCGGTATGTCTGCTTTTGAGAGACGTAAAATCCCAGTTAATTCCGCCCTCTCGAGTGATTCTCGACCTCAAAAAATTAGGTTCCCTGTTTGAATGAAGCAAACAGCTACCTTTCATTTCGCACGCACCGTACTTTTATTTCTCCTTGGGTCGATGTTTTAGTTTCCACGTACGCCCTCCTTAATTAATATTAATTAACTAAAATAAGAAATATAAAAGCAAAATTATCAAAAGTTCTTAGAGTTGATAAAAATGAAGAAAAATCATATTTCTCTAACATAGATAATGAAGCAACGAAATTTAACCTAACCGGAATCTAACGTGAACTTGATTGGTCATGAAATTAATAGTTACTCTTTACTTATTTTTTTTTTTTTCATTTTTGTGTGGAAAAATTGAAATCAATCTATTTGAAATTGTTATAATTTCATAATTATAGACAGTTTTTTTTTTTTGTTAATGGGCAACTTTGTTAAATTTATTATTCTATCTTCATTTACTATAGCTACAATAGCTTGAAGTGAATTTACTTCATGCATTCGAGCGAATATAGCTATGAAATCATAATTGATTTCTGTAGTTTCACATTTCAATTAGCTCGAACACTTTTTACGAATTATTCTTACTTTTGTATTGTCACCTTTTAATCATTGACATCTCTGATCAATTCATGCGTGGAATGTTTCGAAATCCAATGGATATCTACTTGATAATGACCGCTATATAAACTGCGAAAATCAACATTTATTCACATTAATTATTCCCAATTAGCATAATAATTAATTCATAGTACAACGCTGGTTCAAATAAGCGATATTTCTTATAGTCTCTGATTTCATTTGGATAATCGTGAGATCTTCTGCGAGCAAAAGCATCGTGAAATTCATCGTATCGATTGAACAAAAGGGGGGATTATAATTGACAAATCTTAACAATGATTTGAGTTCAAATGCGAGATATTTCGATTATTTTTAACTTTATAATTTTTGCAGTATATTCGTTTAAAAAAAAGTCAGAGTATTTTTCGTCAGAGTATTAAGATTATATTAAAAAATATAATTTTTTCAATATTTTTTAAGGTTGATATTTACCTCATATGTTGTATCTTACTTTGCATAAAACAACCGCGTTCTCGGCACATTTGCATAATGGATTTATCAAACCACTGGTTTCATCTCGGGTTTTAGCGGTTTCTCAGCTCTTCTTTTTTTTTTTTACAGGCATATTGCTTAGCATGCACAAAAAGTCAAAGTTTGACGAGGCAGGTTTGGAGTAAACTTGATTTAAAAAAGAAAAAAAAATCGCTCTTCTTCTCTAGAGTCTCTAGTACTTTCAAATTTCTCAGAATTTAAAGATGAATCGATGATGATTCAAGATGAGATCTTCCAGAAATTCCTTCGTTATTAAAAAATTCTTCATTCAGAAATTCCTCATTGCGATAGTTTTCCCCACATTTCCCTTCCACGTTTCATAGAACGTGTAATCTAATATTCTGAAATTTCATTAGCACTGCAAGCGAGACACAATTGTCATTATTACATCGGCAAAGTTTGAAACAAATTTGAAAACTTATTACAGTGTTAATAAAATTTCAAGACATTCGCACCTTTGCGAAGAAAGTGACGCGATTTCTAAATAAAAAAAGACAGTACTTCGTCAATTGTGAAAATCTTGTTCGTTGATCTTGACTATAATTTGACTGAGAGAAAGAAATTATATTACTTCCGATTCGCATGAACACACTGTGCACAAATTTTCTTTTGATTATCATTGTGAACAAATGCACAATGCAAGAGGAGAAGTGTATTTGAATTGCACTTGTTTCTTTAATTAAAAAATAATATTTAACTCCTTTTCGCAAGGATGCGACAAGTATTTATAAAATATGTAAAATACAAGTGTTTGAATATTTTTTATAAGCCCGAACTCCGAATCGCTTTAGTTGTCGCGGAGCTCAAATAGAAAGCGGTAAATAGGGACGATCGATTTGTCGTGTCGATTCGCCTGGCTTTGTCGGCCTTTATATCTGAATTTTCCGGCTGAATAAAATTCGTCACTCGCTGCTCAATGTTGTCCTGCGCATGTGGAAATCCACACGAGGCTATCGCTCGGCTTTTCTTTTTCACAAGCAATTTTCTGAGATAACGATAAGCGTTTAATAATGCTGCGTCCTACAATTTCCAACCTCCAATTGTTTCGCATTTTTCTACACGTTTACTTCGTTCAAAGCGTATATATTTCAATTTAATTATCCCGTTTCACCACTGAAAATGTTTTCAGTATTTTTATTTCCTCTTCTTTATAGAGGGGAAGAAAAAAAATGTTCCGCTTTCTTCGCTTTTTATCTGAAGATTATTTTTTAAATTCTACTTCTTTTACTTACCTCTTTTTAATACTAGTATATTCTTTTTATAATACGACTGACTGTGGATTTTTTTAAAACGTATACTAAAGATGCACTTGCTGATATTTAGTATAAATTAAATACTCTTCGCTGGTTTTCATCTTCTGTTTAATTTACTACAGATTACACCTTGTTTCGTAGGTTTTATAAATTCTGTCATTACAAATTTATTTTATTAGTGTCGCATAAATAAATTAGATGTGTGTAAATAAGTAAGTAAATTAATCAAAAATTTGCTACTAAATAAATAAATTAAAATTAGCCAGAAGTTTTCATTACTATGTTCTTACACTTATAGATTTATTTTATTAGTATCGCATAAATAAATTAGATGTGTGTAAATAAGTAAGTAAATTAATCAAAAATTAGATGTGTGTAAATAAGTAAGTAAATTAATCAAAAATTTGCACTAAATAAATAAATTAAAATTAGCCATAAATTAAAATAAATTAAAATTTGCTACTAAATAAATAAATTAAAATTAGCCAGAAGTTTTCATTAATATGTTCTGACACTTGCAATTAATATAAGAGTGTACATATCATTTTAAAATGCAAATCAAGATTTTGTTGAAGTCTTTCCGTATTTCTTACCAATGCTTCTCAACTGTTTTCCCGTTTGATTCAATAAGACGCGCGAATTAAAGTGCCAGTAATAACTTCCGAACGATGAGTGGTCTTATTTGTTCAATTTATTCCTTCGGGGAAGAAAGGCATCTCTACGTAAAAGTTATTGAAGCTTCCTTCACGAGGAGTTAATCAAACGATGATGCTTTTAGAGGTTTATAAGATTATTGAAATCGATTGAAATAACACCGAAAGTACATTTAGAAATAAAAAGCATGAAGTGCCTTATAATATTCAGAATTATCACTAGCAATAAAAATATATATATTATATATATATATATATATATATATATACATATATATATACACATATATATATATATATATATATATATATATATATTATTGTATTAAATATATNTATCTCGTTCAGTTTCAAAGTTCAATATTCCCACTTTCTTTTCAGGCCAAACGTTTCCCTCATATTTTAGAAAGATCGATTTTTCATTGCGTTGGGTACACGTACTTTTATTGGATCGTATTTCTACGTATTATCATTAAAAATGATATGTGCACGAAATTTTCGCATCTCCTACTATTGCAAAGCAATATTTTTCTTATCGTATTTTGAAACTATTTGCTCATATAGATAAAATCAAAATCGTTCTTCTTACGCCAAGTCGTAAAAAATAACAAATTCGACAATGTCTAATCTAAATTGTCCGATGAGTAAATTAGTTTATTTATTTTTCGTTAGTAGTTTCACTAGACGAAATACCGAAATTAAATTTGCATAATAAAAGTTAATATAATAGGATTAATAAAACGCAGTAAAATTTTTGAAGAGTGCAAATCGTTGTTGGAATCGCCAACGATAATTACTGACGCTAATCTCATTACCGATAATCCTTAATTGCGGATTGTTATTGCAGTCAAAGATACGAGATCTAATGTTGACGAGTACGAAGCAATTTATGCAGGTAAACAGGAATTCCGGTTTAGGCAAATTGAATGATTAACGAGTTTACACGCTTCGATTAAGTAAAATCAAAATTCACGTGGTATGGTTTTTCGTGGAGAAGGAAATGAAATTTTGTTTTGATCGTCGCAGCTTTTTCAAATTTCTCAAAATTTTTCATGTTAGATTTATATAAATTTTATACTTTTAGGTTTACATTAGATTTGTATATCTTTTTATATCAGGTCCATTAGCTTGACAAGTTAGAAATAAATTCGAACAAATTGGAAACAACATTGTGATGTAACATTACCGTGGATTAACTGTGATTCTGGATTACCCTAAGCTGGTTCAAATTCACGCGACAGTCGAATGATAATAATTTTCTCACGTCGTTGAGTATCAAAGACCCCCGGATTTGTACGACTCGAATACCAACCGTGTTTGTACAGATTAATTATTAACAATCTCTCTAGGGGAACTGGGTCGGTAGCTTTACGCGAACTAAAAATTCACACGATCGCAAAATCGATTCTGTTATCTCGCCTGGCTTACAGGGGAAGCCGTTCAACTTAAAAAATTCTGATTTTCGCGCAATTTCGCGCGAATGGAGAGGAAAAATAATTTTTTTTACAAAATTGTGCATTCACACAGTGCACGCCTAATTATGATATATAAAATATAATTTGTAACTTGAAACTACAAAATATTTCTAGAGAATATTATATTTATACGTATAATAATTATAGTTATATTTATAGTACATTCTATTAGGGGTACCCACAAGTAATGTTTTCTTCAAAACATTGCCATCTAGTGACAATAATTTAATTTATTATAACACAACCTATATTCTAGTTAAATATATTGGCATTTAGTGTGCTTGTCGTTAAATCATATTATAGATTAAAATTATACTAACTGTTAAATGAAACAAAATTTTATACAATGTCAAAAAAAATGATATTACTTACTCCTAATATTTATGTTGTTTTTACTTGGAAACGACAACATATTAAAAACGAAACATTCGATTCACATTTAATTATCTATAGAAACGAAATTTAACGAGAGGAAATATTTTCATATTTTTCAAATGAGGTATACTTTTTAAGAATACCTATTGAAAAGGAGAAGTGTAGTCTATTGCAAGCGAAACTCCTTTTTTCTCAGATAATTGTCTGTTTTCACGTTTCTTCTGCCTCGCAAAATGACCTATAGAAATCGATTAAAAACGAATAACCTTATTACGCTTTGTCGGCACCAATAAATCGATACAATGGCGCGTTTCCTGCAGAAGATACAGAAATAACCGCGGAATTAACCGAAGAGATAGAGAGAGAGAGAGAGAGAGAGAGAGAGAGAGAAGAAATAAGAAAAGAGGGTTGCAGAAAGCAGCAAATCATTTAAGTCCTGTGAAAGAGAGTTGAGTAAAGTGGGCAAGAGGTCTGCGGTTATTATTAAGAAATATTAATGGCGCGCGGAAATGATGAAACACGGAGGAAAGTAGGAAATTACTAATAATAAAAGATGCCATGAGACCCATTGGGAGTAAATCTTTCTCGGCGTTTGATAAATCGAGCCTGTCATCGTGTCTTTTATAAACACGATTGGTTTATATTCGTCAAAGCTACTGTCGCGGCTACTAATTTAAAGAAAAAAAAAAGAAGCAAAAGTAAAAGTCGTCTTGAAGCGTGTCGTCGCGAGGCAATTGAAATGTGAAAAACACGAAATACTTTCGTCACGTTTAATAGTCTATCTTCTAGCTCAGGTCAAGTGAGAAAATTTAATTAATTCTTTCATATAATATATACAATTTTATTAATTTCTATTTTTTTTACTTTTCTATGATTCTTAATTCCTACTTTAAAAAAATAAATAAATAAATGGAAAAGAGATTTTATCAATTTTTTTTTTTTTTTTTTTTTATTATTTNAAGTCTTAAATTATGAACATCGGCACGTTCATTCTAATCGATGAGGAGCAACAGATTCTCCAACCTGCAAGTTGCTCGAAGCATACGAGAGTAAATGTCGGAACGATCAATCGAGTCAGTGAACCAACCGTGCCAAAAGCAACTTACCTGTTTGAAACTTTGATTTCGGTATTGCATGTTTCAATGATGCTTTATCGAGCATGATACCAAACAGTACGATTATTGTTTCGAAATAACCCGACGGTGATTTTTTTAGTTTTCTTGCGAAAATTTGAATGCTTTCTACAATGAAAATTTCACAATTTTTCGATTATTAATTTTTTTAAATAAAATGTCAACAAAACCTGATTATAATAGGGATTGACGTTAAGTTATGATTTTTAAGATACAGATGAAAAACAAATCAATTAGATAAAAAAGAGAAAAGGGACTGTTATTGTTGTATCGTATGATGCTGCCGATCGGAAAATGAAAATTCACGGAAGGCTTAATGCTTCTCTCGGTAATAAAAATTTGATTAGAAATTTTATTGTCAATAGCTTCTCTTCCATTCAAACAAGTTTTTATCGCCGCCAAGATTTCATCTCCACTCTCTCCTGACAAAATCCATTTGCCATTTTATGTAACATCGATGCTTCGACATGCCTCAATATATCGCTAATCAACGTTGAACGCAGAGATAGAAAAAGAGAACTAGAAAGCCGATTTTAAACATTTCACATATTTTTCAAAAATTCTTTACAGTGAGATGAAAATGACTCTGCGTAACTCAAATATAAAAATAGTTTTATTGCATATAAATTTATCGTGTTGTTGATACATCATGTTATGGCTACAATTTTTTCTACGACATTTATTCAATGCTCTTTTCAATTCTAACTCTAAATTTGTTATATTATTGATACAAATTTTAGGAAAAATTTGCGTTCCGTTGCCCTTGAGTTTATTAGTCAAAGTAAAAGTAAGGATTTGTAATTTGAGGGACGCATACCTGGACAATACCGTTTAGCAATTGAAAACATTATTTATGGGACTGACTTAGGTCAAAAATGACCTATGTTTACAGTCGTATCACGTGATCGGCCTTATATAAAGCCGACACTGTGTACAATGAGCCTCAATTTTCTTCTGGTTGAGGCGTCGTCTACATTCTTGCGTGAGTACCCCCAAACAAATATTATTTCTCTACAATATTTATTCATTTAATACTCTTTTTTTAATTCCAATCCCGTTTCATGTAATTGTTACATCTTTCTCGTAGTACCGATCTTTCAAATTTTCACTCGTCTTCTGCTGTTTAAATTCAAGTTTAATGAACAGCAAATTCATAATTGCGAAAGATTTCTTTACACGATTTTAGTTACATATCCTACTTCGTTGAAGAAATCGGACTTATTAAAAATTCAAGTAAAAGTTTATCAACGCGAATATTAGTTGACCATGACAGTGCCTAATTTTCGATTATTTTTTTGTTAGTTATTATCTTGGTGCAAAATTTCTATAGAAAATTTTCGAAAATTCCTACTCTACAAATCTTTCCTAAGAAATCTCTTCTGACACAAATTTCCACCATAAAATTCCTTCAATCGAAACCCACCACCACCAGTCCTTTGCATCGTTGAAATTGCGTCTCTTTCATCTGGTGACTGTCCAAGAACTAGTATCGACCGCCATTGAACGTAGTCCGTGCTGCCAACGTAGAGTGGTCTCTGCTTGTATTGGCAATCGTTTAACGCACTAAAAGAGAAACAGAGAAACGGCGAGAGAAAGAGAGAGAGAGAGAGAGAGAGAGAGAGAGAGAAAGAGAGAAAAGAAAAGAAAGACAAAAAAAAATGAAACGTTTTACGAAACGCCGATGATTCGTCGAAATACGTCCCTCGGGAATCGGTCGTTTCGTATGAGAAATTAAGGTCATCGCAGGGGGACTTGGCCGTTAATTTCCTTCTTCTCCGGCGAGCGACGGAGCGTCGCGGCGCCTAGCGTCCCACACAAGCTCACGCACACATGTGTGACCTGGTTGCGCGTGCTGCACTATCCCGAGCCGGTATACTTTGCGTTTGCGTTCCGCAAAAGGGGATGGAGGTTTATTGATCGCTTGTGGAGGAAACGATTCTGCGTCCCGCTGTCTCGTGATCACCATCGCGAAAACCATATCGGTCGCTATATCGGCGGCGAAACCTTGTCATTTCCTTCCTCCTTTTGCACGCCACGATGCTGTGTTGCTGGTCGAAACGACTGCGAGAAGAATCTAATTGGAAAGCGCGGATGAAAAACGAGAATTCAGAACCTCTTAGCTGTGAATAACGAATACACTCGGGCAAAATGGCAATTTTTTCGTGTATTATACCGACGATTATACCCACCACGCCTTGCGAAAAATAATTAGAAAAGAAAAAAAAAAATCTTAGACATTTTGGGATATTTTAAGTCACTATACTTGATTGAGTATATCACGTCATTTCTAAATATTCCCTTGCCATTTAATATTCAATTATTATTAATTAAGTTAAACAGTAAAATTACTGACTTTTCAAACTAGTGTTATTTCCTTATAGTTTGATTCAATTTCGTACGTACTCTGCACGTACTCTATGTTTGACGAGTATAATCGTTATCGCGTAGATACACACTTTTAAAAGCGGCACCGCAGCTAAGAGGTAAACGAAAGGTTTTTGCCGTTCGGAATTTTCTTGTTTGGCCTGTTAATTGGATAGGATGAAGAGTTCACTGGCGTTCCAATCTATTTTCCTGTTATTTTGAGTGTAATTTCATTTGGCGTGAAAATTATAAATGGTTAATTTTGGTCCTAAAGGAACAATCAACTGCCTTCATTAATTATTAATTATTAATTCTTTAATTTTGTGAAAATTTTGGACTTTAAAAGAAGTGATCTAGTTAACGAGATTATGTTACTCTAGTTATTTCGAGAAATCGAAGTTTTCATCTGTTGTTTCTTTTATTTTCTGGATTTCGTTGCATTCTGATCCTTTTGTTTCCTTTTATCCCTGAGTTTTCTTTATTCTCTAATCCTTGCTATTTCTTTTTTTTCCCGCATCTATATAATCCCAAATTGGATATTACATTTCAATAAATAATAGTAAGACACGGGGAAGATTTCAAATATTTGGCTTTAGTATTCAATGTAATTTTACTTTTGTTTCTATTTCAGTTAACGTTATCTATGAATAATGCGTTCTATGCTGCTGTGAATAATAAGAGAAAATTCTCTAAAAATAGGAAAATATCAGAAGAGATATAAATGCGAAGAAAAAGTGAGGACAAAATCATCAAAAGTGGCAAGGAGAATTTAAGAGAGGGTTTTGCTCGAGATTCCTCTTCTAAGAGGCTACATCGCTCTGACAGTTTCGCGAAATTGAATCTTTTACTCGTCGTTAAAGTCTTTAAAAAATCCTACGTCATATTTTTCGCGTCAGATCTACAAATTAAAAAAAAAAAAAGAAGAAAAATTTATTCCAAACCTTCCGTATTCTAAATGAAGTTTCATGTAGCCACTTGCAACAAATAACTTTCGTCATTTCGTGAAAATCTCTCTTTGACGAAGATTGAGAAATAAAGCGGGAAAGCGCAGGAAAGTTACATTAAAAAAAAAAGTCCCAACTTCTCACTTCGCCGTTGTTCGTAAAAATTTCGAGCTCTGAACTGAATAAATTTAAATTCTCAACTTTGTCTCCCTTCTGAATGACTCGGGCTGATCTTCAAAAAAGAGAAAGGAAAAAATCACGTTCGTTCTATTTTCTGGCGGGTAAAATTTTCCTTTGAGAGAAGAGAATCGAGAAAGTAAAGGGGGCGGGAAGTTACATTAAAAAAAATCTGAATTTTTCGCTTCGTGCAGTTACTTCTAAAAATTTAACGCTTCAGATTAAATAAATTTGAACACCCACCACTTTCTCCCCCTTTTAAGTGACTCAGGCTAGCTTTGTCTTTTTCAAATATCGCGCTCGTTGTATTTCCCTCCATCGGAGAATGAAGAAGAAATAAATCAAATTAAGGAGAGATTTTATTAGACGTGCAGGTGATACGTTAATTTTACAACACTCGAGAGGAGAGA
>NIPQ01036441.1:0-11588 GCA_002806875.1 Lepidotrigona ventralis hoosana
TTTTTTTTTTTTTCTCTTTTACGAAGAATATTGCACGAGAGAATGAGCACAGAATTACAAGCTGGCGGAGATGATATGTCGTCGAATAATTGGAAAGTTACGATCACGCACGTGCATACGTGCATACCGTGATGATTGTTGCTGTTTTATGTAGCACGTCGCGTACGTACGTGTGCGCGTGCACCCCTATTTAGCAAACGTCGTGCGTATACGGCGTATATATTTTTTTCCCTCGTTCTAACGTAATACAAGTATAATAAGTACCATATGCGTGACAGCGCGAGATGTCCGATATTACAAAACGCCTACGCTTGCAGCTCGATGCGCGGATCTGCAACGTAGCGCTGCAACTCTTTCCAGCCAAACATTTTCAGGATGTTTTATCACAAAAGTATACCATACGTGTTTATAGTTCAGTAGGTTCGCACGAAAAGTGGCAATAAAAGAAGGAAAGACACAAAGAGAATGATGCTTAGGCCTGGGCTTTTTATGTTTTTAGTACAACTCTGAGAAAGGATACGTACCATAAACAAACCATCAAAAGTCAAAGTGAACTTTCTTACATCGATGGCCAATTTATCTCTTTCTTACAGCATGGTGATCGTAAATTCGTTCGTGCCACCTTCGTACATGCACATGTATTTATATCCACGACACATCCCGGGAGAATTTGGCCGGAAAAAGTCGGGGCACTTTGTGTACATGTGAAAGAAATGAAGAAAAAGAAGAAGGAAAGAAGGAAAGAAAGAAAGAAAGAAAGAAAGAAAGAAAGAAAGAAAGAAAAAAAACCAAAATCACTGGTACTTCATATAGTACAATTCAATATTTGACTTTTGCTTTAACCTCTTCCGCGACTCCACCCCACCTGAGCTTGTAGACGCGCGACCGCCACTGTATCAGAGGATCTAGAACCGCCTGAAGGAAAAGATAGGGCCTGGTGATCTCGCTGAGTAACCATCCGCACACGAATTCTAACTTGTTGAACGGCAACGGGCCGTTCTGCACGACGCTCAACAGCGTCCAGTCGAACATGAACCACAAGAGTATGTGTACCAAGTAAAAAACAAGGGAGTCCCACTCGAAGAGTAGGCTGGCCGCCCAGGAAGCACAGGCACCTAACACTAAACACTCGCTGAGCGGCTCGAGAACGATGGTGGTGGGCAGCATGGCCACCCGGAGCTTCGCCCACCTCCGCAGCCTCGCCTGGAACGAGTGTAGCTCGCAGTGGCCGCTGTTCTGCAACGCCGGCTGCGAGGAGACGGTGATCCGCCAGCCGCGGTCGGTCAGCGACTTGGCGTAAAAAAAGTCCTCGGCTAGGTAGACGCCGAACGTCTTCAAGCCGCCGACCTCGTCCAGGGGCGCTTTCCTCAGCAACGCCGACATCCCCGTGTGACAGTTGATCCTGAGGAGATCGGCGGCCAGGTACATGCGCGACTGCACAGTGCCGAAGAATATCTTCTCGTAAGCGGCTGCGAAACCCTCGCGGTCGCATGTGAACGGCATTTGATGCACCAGCGCGACGTTGTCGGTCATGTAGTTCACCATGTCCAGCAGCGTGTCCTCTTTCATCTTGATCCCACTGTCACTGATCAACACGAACTCGTGCTTCGCCGCTTCGTACGCCGGCTGCATGTTGTTGATCTTCGGATTCACGCCCACGTTGCACCCGCCGACGAACAGCTTCGCGTCCACTTCCGGGTACTTCTCCATCAGCTTCCGTACCAGCATCAGCACCGGGTCCGAGTCGTCCTCCACGCAGAATAGCAACTCGTAACGCGGGTACTGCATCATGAAGAACGTCTCCAGGTTGCTGAACAGATTCGGATCGACGCCCATCAACGGCTTTATGATCGACACGCCGGGCAACGGCGTCTCGTACGTTGGCACTTGGCTGACTTTACGATGCAGCTTCCAGTGACCGGCGATCAGCGCCAGTGCGTGAACGATCCACATTACCGACCAGAATATCATGAAAAATATCGCGAATCCGTACAGGGTATATACCATGGAGTTCATCTTCGAATGAGGATCCTCGATAACTCGGAGGCCTAACCTCCGGGTGGAGAGGGGAGGGGGCGGGGAGGGAGAGAGGGGACCGGGAAGGGGCTCCTGGCTCACCTCACCGCTTTGTCTTTCTTTCTCTCTCTCTTTATTTCTCTATCTTTGTCTCTTTCTTTCTTTCTTTCTTTCTCTATCCCTGTCTCTCTCTCTCTCTCTCTCTCTCGTTTCCTCCGTGATTATTCGATCCTTTCGTGCCTATCGATCGCAGCGACGATCTGAAAGCCCGCCATCCTTCGTGGACAGACGTCCGACAGACGATATCCGCGGCATCGTTGGCGACGTGGTTCTCATGGTGCCGCGGCGATCACGAGCACCAAGCGTACGATGGACGAGGAATCGCGCGGGCCCATCGATGGTGCAGCGTTTTCGGTGATTTCCACGGTGATGCGACACCGTGTTCTCACAACGGCGACGGCGACGGCGACGACGGCGACGGATACGCGGCCACCGCTTCCAACACATTCACGCGCCAGGTTGCCCTTACGCGGCTCACGGGGTAGTTGCGTGGGATGTGTCCACCGCTGCGAGGCACTCGAGAGAACGCCGGCACACGCTCGCCGACGGACGTGTTATGTACCAGCGTTGTATACACGCCTCTTCCTATATATACATGTGTGTGTATAGATATATATATGTATCTCTCTTACTCGCTCCTTTTTCTTGTGTTTCAATTTTTCAATCAGATCCAGGACGACAACGACGATGACGACGGGGGGAGGGTCGCCCTGCTTGTTCACAGCCACCGTCACCGAAGCACCCTCCCCGGTCCTCAATTTTCACCGAAGCGTTGAACTTTCTCGCCTTTCACGCGCGTTTACGTAGCTTCGGTGACACCGATGGTTGACCGCCGATCGTCAACGTACATACGTTCCCTTCGACTCGAGCGACGCTTTCGCAACACGTCGGTTGACGTATAGAATTGAATTTTCTCTCTCGCCTCTTTTCCCTCGTCGCTTTGCTCCGCGCGCAGTGTCCTCCTGACAACCGTGTTTCCCGATGCTCGTGTGTCTCGAAGAAGCGGTTCACCGATTCTCCACTGACGCATCGACGTTTGCCGACCGTAGCGAAGGCAGCGGCTTGGATTCGGTTTGCGTCTCGTTCACAGGCGACTGGCTCCTTTCGTATAACGATGCGCCTACGCGGCCTTGTTCCGTTCCGTTTCGACCGCAACTACGGCACTGCCACCGCCTACCGATGCGTGTGTCATGTCGATAACCAAACTTCGGTTGCCTCGGATTCCGACTTCGCGACCGTTGAAACGGACGAACCAGGCGGCTAAAGAAAGGAAAAGAAAAGGAAAAGAAAGAAAAGAAAGAGAGGAGGGACAGCGCGTTCGCACGACCGAGCACGTCTTCCACGAAAAACGACGCACCGCCTAACGTCGACGGGATAACTGGCTGCATGTGACAGCCGGCAGCTCGCACCGCTTATCCGCTACTAAGTTCAGAGTGAATTTAGCGTCGATGGTCTTGCAGCGGACTGACGTCTGCCGCGCATAACTCACCACTTTTTAAGAACAATATTAATCGTTATCGTTTGCCGTTATCGCGCAATTTTCTATCGCGTTCTGATTGATCGAGAAACAGATGTTAACTCAGAGCTATTATTTCGATTATTTTTGCAGATATTCGGTTCTCAGTTACGTGTATTTCGCAAGGTTCAAGGCAACAATTTTTTTTTTACTTTTTAAACTTTTTTACTTTAAAAATTTTTTTTCTTGTTATACCTTACACTGATAGCTCTTAATCTTTATAAACAGAACGTGAACTGAATTTACAGCGTTAAATTATTTTCCAAAGTTATTTGCAAATATTCTTTTAATATTCTCGTTGCGATCCTTGATTGAAATTATAGATTCTCGTCGGTAACACCTGTTATGCCAGTAAAGTTTGATTTATTTTATCAGTGAAATGTGAATTTTATAAAATTAGAACATACACATTTCTAGAAAGATTCTTCAGATTGTTTAAATCTGTTCTTAGATAGAACGCGAATTTTACCTAATGTTGCGATTTATATTTACGTCTTACGCTAAGATAATTTGGAGAGCTTCAAATAACTATTATCGCACCAAACTAACGAATTTATCAAGAATATCTTTATCGCATTACTTGAATTATCTATCGGTTTACATTGGCGTAAATTGTATTGCTACGACATAAATCGTGCAAACAGGCGTATTAGGTACACAAAGAATAAAGAATTGCGGACTATGTGTCGCATACGATTATCGATTTTTTTTTTTTTTTTTTTAAGAAATATTATTTAAAACTTTAAATATAAAAATTCGCATGTCTGAGCGAAACGTTTTTACACAACAAAAAACATTGGTATTAAAAAATTTACATTAAGCAAGATTTATATACACGTAAAGCCTTATTTCTTTTATAATTTATTGCTTAATTTTTATAATTTAAGGTACTTTTATGTACATATACAAGTTTTTCTTTTTATGCCCTAAATTTTTTAAACAGCGGATGTTTATTTGCCGTGGACGAACTGGGAGCCTTTTTGTACTCGTAATAAACTGCATCATCCGCGCCAGACATTGAGGTTATGTTTCCCGCTTTGCGCACAATCTGGAATGACAGTCCAAGTGAGGTAAAATACGTGACAAACTACACAGTATTTTCTTTAGGATCTAACGTCTTACAGGTCTGGGTCCTTCTCCGGGTATCCTTTCTTCATCCGCGTCCATGTCGCTGGCTGATAAAACTTGTTGCAACAAATGACCCTGTTCTTCTCGGGACGTGTACATCAAATCTGGTTCCTATTTTAACGATCGAGGAAATAAAATCTGAAGTAACTTTACTAAAACTCAAATGGCAATAAGCGATACGTACGTACCTCTTCCATTCCTGCAAGTTTTGTAATGACTTTGTAAGCGTATCCTTGATTAACGAGAAAACGCTGCCGTTTTCTCGAGTAATTCATTTCCATCGTATCTTGCGACACCAGCGTATAAAAGAACGCGTTGTATTCCTCCGCGATGGCACCTGTAAAGAAAATTAACATTTAATATGTTTAATTGATTATATAATTAAAATAATTTTCACAAAAATATTGTACCTTTCTTAGCTCTTAAAATTCGACCTAAACGCTGCGCTTCCTGACGTCGTGAACCACCGTGCGAAGATATTTGAATCAAAACATTAGCTTCCGGTAAATCGAACGAAGTATCTGCTACTTTACTCACAAATATGGTGTTCACTTTAGTATTGAATTTGAAGTTTTGCAAAATTTGTATTCGCTCGCTCTGGAATTATTTGCATCGTTACGTATTCTGGGGTCGATAAGGCTTTCATTTTTGTATTTACACTTACTTGACTGGTGGGGCCGTAGATGTATGGTTTGTTCATTTTAATGGCATAGTGCTTCAAGGCAAAGACGTTATCTGAGAAAACAATGGTTTTATCGCCACGTCTCTCGTGATATCGTATCAAATATTGGCAGCAACGAAATTTGTTAGGATTCATTACATAAAGTAACTGCAAATAATAAAGGAACAGCATACAAAGATTGTCAAACACGTCGAATTAAATTAAATGTGTGTTAATTGATTTAACGCATACCAATTTTTTGCTCATTTTGCAACCGAGATATTCTCTATAAAATTCCGGAGTCATGGGACACCAAACTTCGGCACACTGTACTCTTGCGATGAAGCCCCTTTTTTGTAATTCCAACCAGTTAGCCTCGTACAATTTAGGTCCAATCAGAAAATTAAGATCAGCAATTTTATCATCTTCTCTAAGCAATGTTGCCGTCAGTCCCAATTTACAATGGGACTGAACGATTGTCAACACCCTTCTGAACATCTTTGCAGGAATCGTATGTACCTCTAAATACATAATACACGTTGAATCATGAAGAACTACAATTTAATGCAAGTTGAAAAAGTATATTACCATCCAAAACCATTATTCCCCATTCCTGTTCTTGAAGCCATCGCATAGTTTGTTCCGCCTCCCATGAGCGTTTCTGTGTGTGAGTGATCATAGAATACGTCGTGATTAAAATTCCACAACCCATGGGCTTGTCTTTGGCCTCACTTGTGAATCGACAAATCATTGAATCATCTGCGGTTGACCACATTTTGAACTGTTGTTTCCACTGTTCTACTGACACTCCGGAATTGCACAATACCAATGCACGTTTCCGAACTGTGCAACAAGCTGTCACTCCAACTAAACTTTTGCCAGCACCGCAAGGCAAGACTATGACGCCTGATCTAGCACGCCCATTTCCGAACATTTTTCTTAAACTCTTCTCCTGGTAGGGTCTCAGCACAGCCGACGGTTTCAAGTCGATGCTAAAATACAATTTATCAACTTTATCAGATATATTTTTCTGTCTACATCGAGCACAATTCTGTTATACTATTCCATTAGTTTATATATCTATATTATAGTTTATACTATTCCATTGTACTTTATATCTGGATTTACGGTATCGTTACGGAAGTCATATTCTGCCAACAAGGGATATTCCAACTCTATACATCTTTTTTGAATAATTTCAATTTTTTCCTGCAACGCAATTTTTTATAAATATTCAACGCAATGAAAGTTTATTCGTTACAGTGATTACAATGAAAATTTCATACCTGATTTACTTCGAAACTGACTGTCTTCAGTTCATGCTCTTCTTCCTCATCTTCATCTTCTTTATCCATTTTGTCATAAAAGGTAGTTATATCTTCAGGAACAGCAGCTGCTTCTGCTGGAACCTGATCGTTAGTCGTTTCTGTTACTTTAGTGACTCCAGTTGGAACGTTGGTCACTGCTTTTGCTCCAAACTGGCAAAAGAAGAAAATATTAATACTATATTTCATCAAAATAATTGCTATTGACATACAACCAGCATTACCTGTGGTGCTTTTGTTTTGTTCTGAACGTTTGTAATTATCTCATCCTCTACAGTATTTTTCAACCTACATTCCTGAATTACAGGGTCCTTCAGTAATTTTTGCAATACTTCTGGATACGGAGATTCAACGAAATACTTATTGTGCTTTAATACTAATTTCACCTTGCCGTACGACAATGTACACAATTTTATAAACTCTATAATTCCATCAGGAACAGTGGTTTTACTGAGTCTTTTCAAATATTCTATTATATCGTGTGTTTGAAGGCCAACACTAACAGCGGCATATAAAGAATAAGCGGTCAATTTATACTAAAAAAAAGAAATTTTAATCAGTTTAGAGTTTCGTTATATTTGATATTTGTAATTATATCTTTACCTCATGAATATGTTCAGGACGACACACTGGCTCTGAGATAGCAATTAAAAAGTCATGAGCGTGTTTATATACAGGTGAAAAAGATTCCAAAAAAATATGACCATTTGGTGCCTAAAAAAGTTTAGATAACAACAATAATTTAAAACATAGGATTATAAGAAATCAATTTACATTAAAATTAGCATTACCACCCAAAGCGGCCTTAAAGCGCAATCAGGCTTTAAAACCATTTGTGCTCGATAATCCTTTGCACCAAATTCATCTTCTAATGCTGTATCATCTTGCTTTTCAACATCGTTCTTGGCTGCATCAGGTATTCCTTCAGTTTCATTGTCCTCTAAAGTATCATCATCATTATATTCTTCTGGATCCTCTTTACGTTTTTTCCATTTACCTCTGTCTGTAAAAATAAATGACAGCTATTGTACATAACGTCGAATAATTTGTAATAAAAATGATCTCTTTAAAATGATTTTGAATAATTTCAATTGATTTCAATTTATTCAAATTATTTCAGTTTACAGGTAAAAATTGCAAAATTTTTTTTGTGGAAAAAGAAAGTAACTTCATACCATTGTCTTTTTTGAAACGTTTTGGCGGACCCATTGTTAATTAACAACTTGATTGTTGGATTGTAAATAGTCTCTTTTAACGTTGACTATTATTATCTTTCATTTATTTATCATTTAAATAAAAATTTTGTACACTAACAATACTCGCATATATAATCTACTGTTCATAGTGTGTACTATGTACTGTTCATTTAATTGGTTCCATGATAGTAGACAGAGAACCTAAAATGTGTATGCAGTCGAGAAAATGATTAACCATAGACAAAATATAACATAGATGTAGCATGTGATGCAACTTTTCGTTACAGTGGATAGATGGCATGTTACGTTAGATAGATGAAAGTTAAAGTACTTAAAATCTTTAGTAAGAACTTTTAAGATTATAAATAATTATTTTAGAATGATTAGTATGATGTTTTTCACAAAGTGTTTTATACCTTCAACTTTTAACTAAAGGAAAATCTTTATTTATATCATTATTATTCTATCATTGACTCTTGAATGACAACCACTGAATAACTTGATATTTTACAACTATGAAAATTGATAAACTTTATGCTTGCTATACTGTTGTTGTCAAAAGTTTAAGAAAAACATAATTTTCCTGTATCAGAAAAATGTTTTTTATTGACAAAACTAGTAAAAAAATATAAGGTCGAATTTTACAAATCGTGATGCGATAATTAATTATTTATATTTTTGCAAGAAGGAACAGTGCAGTTTGTATCAAGAGTTTTCTTATTGACTAGGCCCAAAGAAAAAAGACAAACTAAAGCAGCACCTTGTTCCGCCCATTTTTTATTTTTTTCCCTAGAATAAGTCGAGACACGTTTTAAAACACAATTATATAATATAAGTTAATATAACATAACATATAATTCTATCGATTACCAAAATGAAGATCCATATTTTCGTCCATCGACGGTAACGATGGATCGAAATAATTTTCCCTCTGGCTGCGTATTATAATTTGGCATTTTTTTCCTTCGAGTCTGCGTCCATTTGTGTAATATAGTTTTTGGTAATTCCAGATCTGTTACGTAATTGTTTCTTAAGAACGCACAATGCATTAAAATTACGTCTTCTTCCTCTGAAATCTTTCTTTTATTAGAAGGCTGTCCCTCATTCTGTTTCTCATCTTCTCTCATAGGTGAGACTTGAGATCTTCCCAATAAACCTTTCTCTTCAAATTCTTTTTTCTTCAATCGGCAATAATCACTTAAATCCCATAAATCACTAGAATAGAAGATATTGATCAATCTCGTGATAAATTTCGTCACAGTTACTTTAACAATATAAATCCTACCATATTTGCTCCAAGGTTTGAGAATTAAGGAACTTCTTGCCTAATGTTGACTCCTGTTGATCCCTAAGTATATTCTGTATACAGTACTTAGTATTGGAAGGTGGGTTATCACAATCCACGGCATACTTTAGATATGATTTTATCACATCTTCCATGGGTAGTAAACCTTCTTTACTAAATATTGAACAGTTCCATTCAGCTGCACGCGCAAGCATCACACTGTTGCATCCTGTTATTTCCTTGAATCTGCAAATAAATAACTACAATTTTCTTTAAATATCATACACAATATATATATATGTTACCAACATGACAATATATCTTACTTGGAAATATCAGAATATTTCTGTATTTCTTTTGACCCTCCATTTGCTATAACTGGTATGGACAGTTGTTCGGAAATTCTTTTCAAGACTTCATTATGATTCATATGTTGCGGTCTTTCGTTAACGGTACGACCATGAACCGCAATTGCCGATATACCGGTTGATTGTAGAAGCTCGCAGAGTTCCAAGGTTTTATCCAAATCTGGCAATACACGAATTTTGCAAGTTACAGGGATGCTCAAATTGTCTACTAGAGTCTTCAAGATGTTCACGGCTATCTCTGGTTCTTTCAGGAGGGCTGCACCCATTTTTCCTACCAAGGAAAATAACTTAGGACAACCCATGTTCAAATCAATCCCGGCAACATCTTGCTCCACCATTTTGGCCACTTTCAACGCTCTTGTTGCATCACAAGTGCCAATTTGCAAAACTACTTTGTCTCTCTCTCTAAGACACGTTCGGAAAGTCACTGTACCATCTGTTTTATCAATGTAATCGACTGTCCCTAAAACGTCTAAAAGAGAAATTAATAGAAGCAACCTGGCCAATCTTCTAAGCCAAATAAATAAATTCCAATGAACATTGTATGCAATACTAACATTTTCTTACCGTTTTCACGACGAAATGACCGTAATAATTTCCAGTCTATTAACTCTTCTGTGTATACTATGTCAGCACCATAGTCAAGCGCAAGAAGACGCATTGGAAGGGTACCAATTCGTACCATAGGTGCTAATATAAGCTTATTCTCGTAATTCAATCTCTTTCTTTCCATGCTTATACCTGCCTTTTCGTTCATTTTATTGTCAGTATGTTACAAGGCGTTTGCGACGATTCTCATAATTTCTCATATTGGCATTTCTGTGGACACATTTTCAACATGAAAATATTTTCTCCTTCCGACATTTCTATTGTAAAAAATTAAGCAACTTTTTATGTGTTCTTTTATGTGATTTTTACGTGTTACTGCCACGCACGTTGTCCCTTTTTTTTTTTTTTTTTTAAAANATTGCTTTAGGATTACTCAGGCTAGATGGCGGTCCCATTGTGTTTACTATATTTACTCACGCGAATCGTTATCACCATAAGAACTTCATACTCTATGTCCGATCATTACAGTGTACACTTTCAAATTTGAACGCTAAAATCGATCAACTGTCACCAAACAATACGGTTTTAAGCCGAAGAGTAATATGGTACACTCTTTCGATTGTTTCACTAATTTAGCGACTGATAAATCGCTAAAAATCATCGTCGTGTGCGAATTATACACGTGAGGGGTCGGTGATCGTGGCGATCGGATAACAGACAAAGGAAGCTTTGATAATGTTTACACCGTTGAAGCCCACAGGGGCAGATTTCGCCGATGTGACGATCTTAAATACACCTCAGCCACAAGCAACTTCAACTGTGCAGAGGAAAAGCACGTGAGTTCATCCTATCTACAAGTTTCATGCCTGTTAGTCTTTGAACAAATAGAATAATTTAATTTAATTCAACGTACAGTGTAACTTAAATGATGATGACGCGTTATCTAAAAGAAAGGAACAACTGTTTTTAGATTGGAAAGCAAAGTTCTTGACAAGGATATGTCAGAAGAAACTGTTTCCAAACAACTTATGACAGATAAAAATGACAGGGCACAGAGGTTCAACGAATCGTCACTTGGCATACTTAAGAACATGTCTTCCTGTGAGCATGTCTTCCTTTTTTATTATGTTCTTTACTATCACCTTTACGGTAACCTTGGTCTTTATAACGAGTCTTTATAGTTTTAGCCGAAGTAAGTGGAATAGAGGAGGTGAAAGTTACGCAAGACAGTGAGCATGTCTTCCTTTTTTATTATGTTCTTTACTATCACCTTTACGGTAACCTTGGTCTTTATAACGAGTCTTTATAGTTTTAGCCGAAGTAAGTGGAATAGAGGAGGTGAAAGTTACGCAAGACAAAAGTAAATTGGACAAGGAACTTGAACTTGCTAGGAAACTGCTTCAAAGGTGTAGCAACATAAAAAGTACATCAATTACGTGTGGTAAAAACCTCAATTTCCTAATTATAATTCTCTCTTTGTAAGT
>NIPQ01036451.1:0-11444 GCA_002806875.1 Lepidotrigona ventralis hoosana
GAAAAAAGAAGGTTCAAATTTGCGAACGCTCTGACGACCAAGATTTGAAAGAAATAATTTTTAAGACATAATGAAAACATCAGGTTTGAATTTAATTTGTTATATTTTGATGTTTCATTAAAAAAAAAGAAAGAAAAAAATGGGTAGAAAGAAACTTTTGGTCCATTCTATAGATCTTCATTGAGAGGATTTTAATGTACTTAGCTACAAGATTTTAATTTTTATAGTAAAAATTTCGTGTTTTTTAAAAAAAAAAGAAAGAAAAAAATGGGTAGAAAGAAACTTTTGGTCCATTCTATAGATCTTCATTGAGAGGATTTTAATGTACTTAGCTACAAGATTTTAATTTTTATAGTAAAAATTTCGTGTTTTTTATTAATGGATCTAGTGTTACGAATGTTCAGGATTGTGACTTCCTTTTGGCAACTCAAGAGCGGAAATAAAAAATCGTCTCTCAATTCTGTGGAAGTTTCAGGCTCGCGGAATATTGTACAAAAGCAGTTTATCAAGGTTTAAACTCCTGATAAAGTTGCATGGACAAATATGCGAGAAATTTATTAGGGAGGGAACGTTCTGTTGAAACTTCTTCACCGTGGTATCAAATTTTCTATAAATTTTCAAGAATGTAATCCCTGTAACTTTTCATCTTTCTTCTCGGTATCTCGCTTCGTAGCGATTCCTCGGAAACGTTCAAGGTCGATTCGTTTGCCGGAAGAGGAATTTCCTTCTGTAAAAAATTCCACGTCATATTTTGCACGATAGACTCGAAAAGAATTTTTTATTTTAAATGGTCCATTACACGCCGTGAGTGGCTTTCGATGTTCTAGCAAAAGAGGTTTCGGACGCAGTGAATAATTTCAGCATTTTGTAATATTTTCCTTCAAAAAAAAAAAAAAAAAAAAAAAAAAAAAAAAAAAAAAAAAAAAAAAAAAAAAAAAAAAAAAAAAAAAAAAAAAAAAAANCAAAAATACGAAGGTAAAGCTGAAAGCTTTGTTAACATCGTGCAAACAGGTCTGAATATTTCATGCCTGTATTTAGTTATGAAAAATATTCCCAAACTTCGTCCCACTCATAGATTCTCCAACGTTGAAAAATACTAAACCTTGTTGCAGAATTATGATTGAACTTTGTCATAAGCGCAACGCAACTAATAAATAAAATATCATTTCATCGCGTAATTGATATTCGTTAGTTTTCGACCCAAAGAATTCGTGCTCGCTAATTTTAAACCTCACTGCAAAACGCGAGCAATTTTTCTCGAAAGGAAGCAGCTACATAATCCAGTATTTTTATTACAAGCCAGGGGATTAAATCCAAGCAACATCGTTGCAGTTACTTTCATCGTATTAACTCGGCGATTTACAACGATGGAATTTCATTAATTTCGTTGGCAGATCTAATTAACGAAATTTCTCAAAGCGAATGCCTTTGCAGTTTATTGCAACGAGTAATGAAAGAAAGAAAGAAAAAAAAATTGTTCACAAAGAAAATAACAAGGAGCAGTGTTTCCAGATTGGCGAACGTTTCGAAGATTTTATCTCCCTGAGCTGAATCGTCGGGTCCTCGAAATTCCAAAGCGGCAAGCGAAAATTGAATTACACGCGGCGCCTGTGGACCGCGATAACAACGATGCATCGAGTATCGTGTCGACATGGGCTATCCTGTGTGCTTTCGTAGACGCGTTAAGGTCGATCGTTCGATATTTACCAGCATCGAGGATAAAAAGTAGAGTCACACCCGATGAAATGATCAACCCAACGAAATCCTCGTGTTTTCACCTGAAATTGTCACGAATTGTCACGAGAGCTTTTACTCACTGGTTCTTTTACAGCTGCCACAACGTTTTACCACGCGGCTCGCTGGAAGATTTCTGACAATTTTCATCGTTGCTCTAGCATCCACGGTCCGCTAATTGACACGCGTTCACAACTGCAGACTTGTCGCTAGAAACGTTGTGACACGGGGAAACGATTGTCTCTTCTATTGCTTCTTTTTTTTTTTCTTTTCTTAGCCATAAAATGACAAATGGTATCATCAAGAATTAGCTAGAAACAATTTAGTGAGACTGGCAAAAAATAAATGATTCTTTCAAAAAATAAATTAATTCCATTCCTTTTTTTTAATTCAAACGTGATTCGCGTTCGATTCTTAAAAATTCTCCGGTAAATTGAGGAAACCGTGACTGCGTATTTTCACGTATTTATCGAAGGTGTGGAAACTCAAAGGAACGTACAGATTGTCACAGTTATTTGTAACTTTATAGGCGAAACAGGCTTCAACCACTCGAGTTATCAAGATTTTAATATCGCGTGGCTGTTTCAAAGCAAGTAAATACTCTTTTCAATCCCAAATTCGTACCCAAATTCAATTTCACTCTGCGAAATTTGCAATTTCAAATTCAGAAGGGAAATGCTGCCGTCTGAAACTAAAATTTTGGGATATATATTTTCGTGGCTTTAAATCCTTCTCTCTCCCCTCCCCCCTCCCCCTTCCTCCGGTTAAAATGGATAAAAATGCAATGTCTGCTCATCGTCACTTCTCTTCACCCGAAAGAGTTTCCCTAGAAGGGAACCACCGCGGAAGAAAAACACCGCGCCTTATGAATAATACATGGAAGAAAAGTGTTTAATTACTTTTAGGAAAATTCGGGAGCAACTCGAGGCGCGTCTCGTCGGATCGGTTTTCGACGCGCAGACAGTTGGAAAGTTTATGAAACACAGGCGGCCCCTGAAGATGTCGGCGTCCAAATAAAATATTCGCTCCTTTCTTTCAGCTTTCTGGTTCTCGCAACACCGCGATGCTTCATAATTCGGTCACGTAGCCGTAGGCAAGAACTGGCTATAGAAACTACGTGCCTGCACTGTCGCGTGATATTTGGATGGGATCACTGGGATGGGAGGGTTGGTTCTTTTACGCGAGATATTCGAACACGGTAAAAGACGAGGCGGATAACGGAGCTGGAATTCTTTATCGTCGGCGCTGGCTCGTGCATTTCACGTTTTGCTGATCGTACGCTGATAAAAACCGGGGACCTCTTAATCGAATTACACGTACCTTGAATCGTCGCCCGAATGTAATATTCGTAATATTCGGAGAAATTCTCTCGGTGTGGATCATCATCGAGAAATATTTCCCTCGATTTAATATGACACATTCCGAGGCTGGCAAATTTTGAAAACATTGCTCCCAATATTCTTTCGGTCGTGAATCAGTGACAATTAAACTGGTGTTGAAACAAGATAAGAGTACCTCTTCTTCAAGTGAATACTGTACTTTCACACTGATAAAGTCTTAATTAATTAATTCAGAGATCAAGTGTAATAATCGCAATATTAAAGATACGAAGAATTCATGTTTCTTATAATGCTTCATGAAAAATAGAAAAATAGACGATTCGTTTACGTCAGAAGAGTTAAATGATACACGAAAATGGTGTCATCAATCTCGAACTCTCTGTTTCGCGAACGAATAAAGTAAATGCACAGTTACGTTCGTTTTTTCCTTCATCTTCTTTTCTTCTACCCGGGTTATCGACAGAAGGCTGCTACAGGATGGAATTTTTCTCGGGACAGGCAGGATGGAAATTATTAAACGACCCGTTCGCGTAACGCGTGCAGTCTCCCCCGAGCGAACGAAGTTTGTGTTTCGGGCCGAGCATCGACCCGTTGCTACTTTTTAATTACATAATGCAACGGTAACAAGGCAGCCTCTCCGCTCAACCGTGTGTCCGCGTGGTTCATCGTGGTCACGGCTAATGCAAAGACGAGCTTCTTCCTTCCCCCTCGTCCTTAGTTTTTTTTTTCTTTCTTTCTTTTTTTCATCGCTGAAGCCAAGCCACGCTGATGCCACGGAGAGGGAAAAAACCAGCCAGCCAGCCAGCCAGCCAGGGTTTTTTCTTCGCCTGGTTTCATTAGACAGGATCCAGGCCATTTCCTCTTGTCGTGCAGCCGTTCCGGCGGTCGGGACAGGCCCGCGTTGCTCTCTTGATTAAGGGGCTCGAGCAGGTATTAAAAAATTCCACGGCTTAGGGTTAAGCGTGGACCGTGGGACAGGCGAAACGCCCCCGCTGGAAAGAAGGGAGAAACCTCTGCCTCGGAGTTTCTCGCCTGGGAACAATCGCGGGGCCAACTCGACGCTAGAAATTCGCCAGAGATTCACTCGCTGCATTTGTGAAAGAAAACGCCGTTTGTATATCGCGCGCCATCCTCTAGAAATGATTCTAGAAATATTTTTACTCGTTGTTTCTTTCTTTTTAAGTCCAGCGTTTTTTTTTTCAGATTTCTTTAAAATTTTTTAAACATAGTTTGTTGGTTTATCGTTTGTGTAACTTTTTGACTGTAAGTCGAGAGGAATTAATCGACGCAGCCTTGGAAATTCTGTTTGCAGAGGGGATGAAGTAGGTCCGAATGAAGTACGACCCGTTTCAGAACACAGCGTTCAGAAAACACACGTCGGATAAATTACGAACGTGATCTCTTCTGCAAGTTTCGCTGGTTTATGCAAAAACCGGCGGGAACTCCGGGCTAACTTTCGCGAAGTGAGTTTGTCTCCTCCGCGGGAGCGAATGTCATTTGCAAAGAGTCGCTGGGAAAACCGTGTGAACCGGGCGGATAACGTTTGTCACAAGAGACGCCAGCCTTTCTGCTAATTTACTTCACTGTGAAGTAAATCGGTCGATTTTCATCAATGACTATTTGAAGATTTTGCTTCAACGATGTTTGAACGTATATAGAATTGCATTGATCTGAACGTTTTTGCAGGGAACAATTTTTATATAATCTGTCTGAATTAAGAGATCACCGATTCAATTTCTTCATGAAAAACAACCGAAATTGAAGAATTAAAAGGACACGTAACATTCGCGACTCGAGCATGAAATCAATGGGTCTGGTACGTCAGTGAGTTTCATAAATATGAAAAAGAAAAGAAGGACACGAAACGACATCGGAGAATATCGCGAATTAAAATGTATCTGGCAAGTCGAATTAATAGATCTGTACGTCGGTTGTTTAATTTCGCGTTATATAAATTCCCTCTTTAAAGTATGCAGTGACGCGGATATAAAAGAATATAGAATTCGTGGATTGCATTTATGTATCTGGGCGCGTGGAATTAAGGGAGACCTAAAGAGATCTTCCCTTTCCATAGAAATCCATTCGGTTTCCAAACTTTGATCATTTAAATGCAGATCAACCTGTGTGCATCTTTGTTTGTACAGTCACAATTCAGCCGGTGTGTCGCGGCGGGAAGTACGAGCGTATCCATTCATTCACGGTTACGGGCGGCGGTACGAACGAAGTTTAACCCTCGCTGAGAAGCAGCAAGAAAGGCTAATGTTGTCGTTCATCTGACAAAGAACGCGATAACCGTGTGATCCCGCGTGTAATCCCGGAGTCATTTGATTATCTCTGATTATTCGGTGCCTTCCCTTCTTACGGGGATTCAACCCCCCCTTCCCTCCCCCCGTCTATTCATTGTCTACCACGATGAAATACAAATTGAAAGAGGCAAGTAACACTAACATCCAATTACGGATTAGTTTCGAGGCTTATCTCGAATCTTTCGAGTTTGCAGTTTATCTGACAACGCCTCGGGTGCTTCTGTGACTTTCAATCCGTGCCTGGAGAACTGGTTAGAATTTCGTTGTTGCTTCGCACTGAATTTCACTTCGCTTTAATTACCATCCAGGATTATTGTTCCAAGCAATAATTATTACTCGGTAATACGCAACGAAAGAGGAACTACATTTTTTTTTTAAAAAAAAAACATAACAAGTGTATTTATAAAATGTAATTTAAAATCATTCGTCTGTCTCCAGTGTGATAGAAATTCAGTCACTCGATGTAATCGATCATCAAATTCTTCGCGTTAACACGTGCCAAGCCATTTTTGCCTTTTGTTGTCGTTCAGGCCATTTGATATTTTGACTAAAAGTTGATATATTATCACACAATCTTTACATCATCAATCGATAAGTAGTTCTCTTGTTTAGAGTAGCTATCGATCAGTTCGATTGCAAAAAATAAATAAATTAAATAAATATGACTGCGTGTACCACCGGCACAACACATGGCACTGAACGTGTTAAATTTAATCGAAAGAAATTCTTTCGACGTTATTCCGTCGACGGAGGAATTATTCAGAAATAATCTCGACCGATATGCAAAATTCAGGCCTCAATCTTCCAGCCTAAATGGTTTAATTAATCGAGATGCGTTGCGATCCGGCGAGAATCGGCCGCATCCTTCCTGCAAAATCGAGGGTGGTGGAGGGAAATTTGAACGAGTTCAAGGCTTGCGCCGTTCCTCGGGCAATCGATTATTAATTAACGCTAATGCAGTGTATCTTCGCGTCAGATATCCAATATATCCTACAATAAATTCAACCTCCGGTGACGTCGTTCCGATCCTCTCTCTCTCTCGTCGCTCTCTACTTGACATTACGGAAAGAGAGCGAGCGCCGAGCAGGAAGTCTAAGGCTCTCTGTTTACTTAACCGTCGAGATTATGTGCATAAATTAAACGACACACGCCACCATTACCCGCCACTATCACATCGATGCAATAAGGGCGTTAACGTCGGTAATAGAGCAGCCTAAGTACATCGTGCGGCTGCAGCTTGGCAAGCGTCGTACGAAAATTGCCTTCATATTCACACACAGGGGAATATGGTGCGCACAGTTTGTGGGGATCTTCGAGTGACAGGTGAACGTTCGATACCGACTGACTCGGCGACACGGCCCTCAACGCGACTTCCCTTTAATTTTGCAGCTATCGCTGTGAAACACCGCCGACTCGATTCTGTCACACGTTATATACACCTCGCAACGGAAGTTTTAGGTTTAGGTTAGATATTACGCTAGTTTCAAAACTGGAGGATAATAAAGATAACAATAGATTACAATGGGTTGGTTACTCCCTCGCTATGCAAAATGAGAAGCGAATTCCGACAAATTCGGATAACAACAATTTGTTAGACAATGTATCGATCATTTTGCTTGATTGTCGTTTGCCATCTTTCAGGCAACTTTATGATTCCCGCGTTCGAGAAAGTTCTTCGTCTTTCTCGAGAGAAATTTATCAAATCAATTCTTCGTTGCACAGCGTTTTTCCCTTTTCAAAAGGGTTCATTTTTGATTTTCCAATTCGGAAATCGATGCTGAACGTACAGTTGCGTTCTCTTTCTTCAGTGATCAGCTATTTAAATGAATGTACATTTTTAGTTTAAAATGAAGTTACATTTTAAGATGTATATATATATATATATATATATATATGTCCATTTATGAAAAATGGACTTATTATTAAAATTACTTTTTAGTCAATGCAGTATATCTCATAGAATATATTAGATCGTGCAATAAGTTTCACTGTCAACGATAGAATTAATGTGTTGTATAATTGATTATTCCTTATAAATCTTGAAGCTTTCGTTTTTTTTATCAAAAAAATTCTACATATGTAATACGTGTGTTTCTATCTGAATTATTCTTTCATCCTTTGAATTATATAATTCTTATTCAAACGTAAACGGTGTATTTCTCGTATTGAAACGATCGATATTCCTGATATGCTGATACTAATAGTACAGTAAATATTTCAATAAACTCAAGTCGATTTAATATCGATTGCAAGTCCAATATTTCCTGCAATGACAAATGATTCTTTTCAATATTTCAAATGTTACATATCATTACATTACATTTTGAGATATTTATCAGTGCTCGTTCTCTTTCTATTTACAGTTATGACATTATTTATCTATTTATACGGTGCCTGCCTTTATTCAGTGCGGATGGTCCGTGTACTTTCTACGATGTATATTTTTAATAATCAAAGGACGAACGAATTTATCACGCAACCTGATAGAATATTTATTACAGTAAAAAATCTATGATGTTCAACTAATAACCATAACGTGACGCGGTATTAACCTAATGAAAAAGAGAGCGTAACAATGGACAGTTTTCATAGTCGATAGCCGAACGTACTAAAAAGGAATTTATGGTAAGAATATCCCATCACGAGAGTAATCTCTGGAGCAATTTTCTCCTGCATATCGGACGCATTACCCGCGGACATAATTTCTCCAGTTTTCCCTCCCTCATCCCACCACTGTCTCTTCTTTCTTATTTCTGCCGAAATCACTTCCATCCTCGATGAGTAACACTCGCATTACGCGAACACACAGCCCCACACAGGCAACGTGTCCCAAGTTTCTGACAGGGACGAGCCTATTTGCGTGCGAATAAATTTCGCAGCCGGGAGAGAGTGCATTATTATAATCGTATTAACACGACTTTACGGTTTCGTCGAGGGGGAGAGGGGAGGGAAGGTAAATTGAATCGAATAAATCGCGTTAGACGCGGGAAATGGAAAGGTTTGCCGGAACTATATCCCGCCGCGATAAACGCCGAAAACGGGCGAAAATGAGGGTGTAGATACGCCAGTGAAATATTGGCACAAACTAACAGGATGGTTCAAACTTCATTTTCATCGAGATTGACCAGCTCGAAAATCTTTTCTTTCGTTTCTTGGCGGAACGGGGAAGCTCGTGTGATCTCAGATTTGTGCCGGTGCGGACTTGTCCTAATCATCAGATTGTCGTAATTTTACGAAATCATAAACATCCGCGGACTTGCAGACGTTTTTTTTTTTTTTTTTTTTTGAGGAAATTAAACGTTTAATTTTGTTTAGAGGAAAATTTTAAAAAAAGGCGCCATGTTTCTCGTTGAAACGGTTTTTCACTGAATAAAGCATGGTTTGTTTGTTGAGCTTCTTGTTCCTTCAAGGAAATTATTTTTTCAACAACGAGTTCAAGCTCTCAAGTCTTAGAACTATTCTATTTTTCATCGTTGAAAATATTTAATGCGAACGAGTATGAATGATTACGTGAAATGCTACATTGAATGAACGTAGTGAATGATATTGGAAATTTTAGTCAACGTGCAATATCATCTTGCTGTGAAACGAATTCTTGTCAATTAATAAAATACGGTTTCTTTCTCGGTTCTGGCACAACATAATACATAAAGATGCTACAAATTTTTCAAACAATCGTCTGGAATATATATGTGTATACAAACGCACAAAAATTCTCAGTCTATTGACTTTTTTATCGAGCTATGAGAATTGAATTTAGGAATTTAAGCAAGAATTTAAGCAAGAATTTAAGAAATTAATATAAAGTCAATAGACTGAGAATTTTTGTGCGTTTGTGGATAATTATGGGATACACACAGTGCACGAGAATATATAAAATACATCACAGTGGACAAATTCCTCTATCTGGATTCTGTTCTTTTAATCATTTTTACAAAAATACGAAGCTACATAAACACGAAACATCCACACAAATTAATCAATTCAGTTGTGGTAACAATTTTACAATTATTGCCATTAAAACATTCGAGCTTTATTTTCTATTCTCTGGCATGAAACACAAGTCGAACAGAATACGACCATCTGAGAGTGTTTCGTATTTTGCAACGAATCGCGTTGCAAGCGGAAACTGGCGTATTAATTGAATTTCCAAGGCTCGATCGGCGTTTAGTTGGTGAAAAATCACCGTGTATCGGTGGCACGTATCGTTGGATTAAGGCACGATAAATCACAGCGGGCTCGATTTGTTTCGTTATCTGCAGCGTATCCTTTTTTTCTTCCTTTCTTTTTTCTTTTTTCTTTTTCTTTATGGCGATTAAGGAAACGTAGCTGTAACCTGGCTGCGAGAATAAATCATCGGTACGTAGAATGTAAAAACGAGCCACGTACAACGCGAGCGAATTTTGAGCGATCCTTTCGTGCTTGGACGAATTCCAAACGAGGCTGGAAGATTCATTGCTCTCGCGATCGGCGCGATTCCGCTGCAGCTTTCGTCGAGAATGCTTGAAAAATAATATCATTGTTGCTGCCCGTGCAAATCGGAACGAACGTATGTACGTACAGATCTCTGATCTGCAGTTAAGTGTTTCATCATTGCACGTGAAATGGCTGATTTCGCGAAATCGAACTTGAAATTCAGTGGCTGGATACGTGCCGTTGAATAATATTTGTCAAAGGTGAAAACAACGTTTAGATTAATTGTTGCGTGTGAAATGAACTCTCTTGTAAATTTCAAATTATACATAAAAATCCAGTGTCGGCGTGTAACACTGTCGATCGTCTCGTATAATAAAAAAAAACTAGACGAAAAAGTTTGTCCCAACTCGAACGCACTTTAAACTTTGATCTGACGCAACAAACGCTTCCGTGAAATAGAATATTTTTCAATATTCACGATCGAAACTGCACGGAGAAGGGTAATTAAAGAGAAAAGAGAAAGATCGTCTCTTCGAAGATCTGGCAACGCTGGTTCCTCCTGAAATGAGAAGACACACTGACGTCATCGCTGAAATGGATTTTCTCGGGAACGACGAGAGCTTCGCTTTGCCACGGGCGATCCTTAGTACAGCAGAACAATCCGCATATTTGCATATAATCCGGTTGCATCTCTCGATCATCCGGATTCTTAAAACGTCTCGCTTAATAAATACCAAGCACCGTAATCTCGCCGCGACAAATTTCGGCGAATCTCGCAATTCTCCGCTTCCACTGCTTCCCTCCAAGATTCGCAAGATTTGCGACTGTCCGTCCCCCTGTAAAATTTTGTTTCCGCGTCGTGTGTCCACATAACGTGGAAACTTGAAAACTGTCGGGCGTAAGTCTAAATAACCGTGACAGCAATACGTAATCCAGCTAATTTGACCGCGTTTACACCGTAAGACCGCAAAGTTTGTCGTTAAATCATAGGGCAGACGTTCGGAGCGGGGCAAGACCAGCACCGAGACAAGACTCGTGGTTGTTAAGCGCATTCACCGAGAACTTAGTTAAGCGAACAACTTCAGGAGAACGAGAAGACGTGCACACAGACACGCACAGAGAGGGAAGATGGGGGACACGAGTCTCTCTGTCAATAACGGGGCGACCAGTCTTCTTCCCTCCTCCTCCCCTGTTCTTACCACGCTTAGATATTTGGATTAGGAGATTGAGATAGTTTGCTTATTCCGTGTACCACTGATACTGATATATCAGAGTCCCCGTCAATGATTTATCACATTTGTCCTGGTATACTTTGAAAGGAGCGAACCAGGAGTCTCGAACTCACTTGGAAATTTAACGACTGCAACAGCATCATCGCCATCGTGCATCATATCTCTCTCTTTCTTTACACATACACACACAAACATGCACAGAGAGGGAAAATGGGGGACACGAGTCTCTCTGTCAATAACGAGGCGACCAGTCTTCTTCCCTCCCCCTCCCCTGTTCTTACCACGCTTGGATATTTGGATTAGGAGATTGAGATAGTTTGCTTATTCCGTGTACCACTGATACTGATATATCAGAGTCCCCGTCAATGATTTATCACATTTGTCCTGGTATACTTTGAAAGGAGCGAACCAGGAGT
>NIPQ01036461.1:0-29721 GCA_002806875.1 Lepidotrigona ventralis hoosana
GTAAACTTTTAAATAAAAAAAAAAAAAAAAAAGAAAAAGAGAAAAGCATAATACAGTGGAGTGCGCAAGCTTTTATTCATCCAATTATTCAAATCTCTAAAAATACACTGTCTCGCATCTCTAAAGTTTTTACACATAAATTTGGTGATTGCAGTATCAATTATTTCAAAGAAAGATCGGTAATGTTTGTAGAATTTTCTAAAAAAATTTCCAGCGTCTACTAAATAATTAGTAAAATTTACACGAGAAAATTTTAATTAAAACGAAAGGAAGAAGAAAGAAAGATAGGAAAATTTTACAATACAGTGAAGCGCGCAAGCTTTTATTCATCCAATCATTCAAATCTTTAAAAATACACTGTCTCGTGTCTATAAAGTTTCTAACAAAAATTTGGTGGTTCCAGTATCAATTATTTCGTAGAAAGATCGGTAGGACTTCATAAAAATTTCCTGCCTTTACTCAATAATGAAAATCGATAGTACGACACCCACTTTGCTTTGAAGTTTTAATGGTGGAAAATCTGCAGAGTAGAGACGAGAAAAATGACACAAAACAGAACAGAAAATTTCGCGAATCGATATATGATTTCCTTGGAAGAACGTGAAAAAGCATTTCCCTCATTTCCACGCAATAAAGATTTTGTAACGAATATTAGAAATTTGTCTAAAACTATAACGCGCACGTATAATGTTTAAATTACAGGGTTATCAATTAATTAATTAATTCAGCAACTCGAATATTATCCCGCGAAATTTAAATGTGCATAGTGAGATTGCTACACGACGAAAATTCAAAATCTATAGAAGACTTCTACTGTATTAAATACACAACTGTATTAAGCAGAAGAGTAATGTCAGGAAGTTAAGGTAAGTTAAGGAATCTTTCAATTTACTCGGTTCGTTCGGGAAGTTCCTCGAGTTGCGAAGGAATCGTAAACGGTATCACATCAATAATTTTCACAAAATCACACGAAAGTGTGTGGCAAAATCCTCTTTGGCAGATTAATTATGGGAATTAATTATTCGTGGCGAATTGGTGAACGAGTGGGACAGGAAATTCTTCGCGAGTTTATCCTCGGCTGTCGTCGTATGCGAAACGCATAGTAAATACACGGAGCGGCATGAATTATGCGGGCACTCTGGCACACAAGTTTGTCTATAACGCTCCATCGTTTCTCGAGCACATAATGGCTCGGTTCTATATTTTCTTCGTGCTACTTGTCCTCCTCCTTTTAACAGCTATTAAGAACAATTCAAGAAGATTATTTTGTTTGTCCAACAAATTTTGGTCCATTATTTCATTCTTTTCTGTAGAAATTTCTGACGTTCGATCGTCCAAGTAGTGTGAATCGTTTTATGCCCGTCTCGAGTCATGGTACGAGTCATGACGCTTATAAGCATTAACAGTTTTTGTGCATAATTCAGAAAAGAGTGTCTTGTGTTGAATCTTTTTTTTTTTTTGTAGTTTAATATGATGTTTCTTTCAGTAGAAATTATCTAAGTAGTATGAGTCAATGTCCTTCCCCCTTAAGAGTATTTTGTATTGAATGTAGCAAATCTTGCTTCTTCTGTCATCTACTATTTTATTGCTTCTTCTGTCACCTACTATTTTATTGCTTCTTGCAAATTATCTTGGTGTTAGACTGTAGTATCATACTAACGTAGTATGTGTCGATATCGTAAATAAAGTATCGAATCAATATCGTTTCTATTTAAAATTAGGGATTAAAGAAGATATTTTTGAGCGTGGAACATGATAAATCTTGCCTCTTTGTGGCCAGTTATTCCAGTATTATAAGTAGTATAAATCAATGTCCTTTCCATTTGGAAATTATCAGGAATAATTCAAGATGGAATGTAGCAAATTTTGCTTCAATATTTCATTTCTTTTTCTTTTCTCGGTATAAATTCTTCGTTGAATCGTCTGAGTAGTACGAGTCAATGTTCCCTGTATTTAAAATCTATCCAGGAATAGTTCGAAAAGCGAATTGTAGCAAATCTTGCAATCCGTTGTTCCATGTTTCAATAGAAACACCTGATTATAAATTGTCTAAAGTAACACGAATCAATAACAATCTAGTTAATTGAAGCGCAAACAAATCCAATTTGTATTATAATAACGAGAAAATCATTGATGAAATAACTCACGTCAAGTAGTACAGGTCAACGATGTAATGAGAAATTCATTAATATTTCCATGGTACGGCAATGTTCGGGAAATCATCGTTTAAATAAGCCAAACGGGATTACTAGATTCCGCTATCCTGCACGTTATGTTTGACCCAAGTAGTGCGAATCAGTAACAACATGGCAGACCGAAATATAAACGAATCTAGGTAATGTATCCAAATTACATTAACGTTAACGAGGAAACTGTTGATCAAACAGCTCGGAACAATACAATCAGATCCTTCTGTTTCCACGCGCTGATTCGCATCACGCAAGTTTTGATAACTCCGTGACATTGTTATTAAAATTAATACCGTCAAAGCGTGCCGCGACTATCAGACAGTAATTGTCATTACGAATACGGAGCCGTCAGTCGAGTAATAGAAACAAGGTTATTAGATTCCTCGCTACGTCTCATTTGAGTAGCACGAGCCAGTATAATAATGAATTCAGCAACATGCTTAAAATATCCGGAAGTACTCCGACAATAATTGTTGAACCATTTGTTGAATGAGACGAATTAAATTTCCTCTGTCGTTGTGCACGATTTTATACAAGTAGCACGAGTCAATAATAAATAATTAATCGATCTTTGACCGAGAAAATAAGTCGAAATAAGCACCAAGTTTAAAAAGTAATGACGATGAACAACAAGTTATTAACTAAATGAAGTGTTTATTGTTCGATGCAAATATCACGGCTCGACGATACTGCGTCAAACTCAAATGTAACGCGATATCGCAGAGGATCCGAGCGTTGCAATAATAATTACATCCACGAAATAAGATCGTCAGGTTGCACGCGATAGTGCATATCCGACCCACAACTAGTACAAAGTCATAATAATTCATCAGACAAAATGTGTAATAGTAATGAACACATAATCAAATAAATACGTCGTTCAAATCAATAAATAAATTATCACGACTCAATATAGGTTGAAGGTTTCCCAAATTAACAGTTTCGCGGATCATATTCTTTCTTCCTTTTGCAAATCAAATTCACCTCGTGGATGATTCAAAAGTAATAATATTACTTCTATTCTTCAATGATGAACTCTGTCGAAGAAGTTTTTTAAAAATTGAATTCCGTGCTAGAAATACTTTGACTGATCTTAGTGAATGTTGTTGATCGAAATTATCAATTATTATATAAATATATGTATGAAACTGCATATGCGTAAATACTTTTAACGTTAAATAAGTATTTTACGTTAATTTTTATGTCATTTTCAGGTTGCTTTTGTTTGCACTAAACGCAATAATAATAAAACGACATTACGTCGGATTATTTTGTTTTCATTGACGATGACGACTTGAAAATTTGCAAAACGGTGCAACTTGATTCTGCGAAAGGATTAATTTACAGTGCATCGTGTTGCAGGATCCGAGCGTTGCATTAATAATTGCATTCCATCCGAGTAAGACGAATAAACAAGACTGCCAAGATCACCGCGTTGCACGCGGTACGTTGGATCAAATTTCGAAGTAGTGCGAGTCGATGATAATACCGTAATCGCGAAATTACACGGAAACACAGTGCATGTATATGTATAACGTTTCGAATCCGGGCATTATCTACTCGAACGGATCCATCGGAACGAGTAAATAATAGGATATCAAGCGAAACTCTGGCGATCTTGCGGAAATTTCTCGAATCCTCCGATCGGCTAATTAGTCGGACGGGATGGCGTTATCGTGATATTACTCGCGCGATGGAAATCGTGGATTCAAATAGCCATGGGGACCGCGAGCGGGAGGAAGAGAGAGAGAAAGAGAGAGGGAGAGAATCCACGACGAAAACAGCGTGTAACGCCGGTACCGGGACAATGGTACGTTTGATTCGGTTAATGAATACTTGTCGAGCGCGGATTATCGTGTGCTTATCAGCGTGAAATATGATCGCGTCCGTGGACACGACACGATTCGCAAACAAACGGATCGGGCTTGCAAATACCGCGTACGGTTAACCTTTTAGGAGCGGGACAATTGTTGGAAATGAACAATGAGAGAGAAAGAGAGAGAGAAGGACGGGGAAGAACAATTTCAGGGTTGAAAAGCGTTGGCGATTTTAAATATCGCCTCGTCATCGTCCGACAGGACAATCCTTCATCCCTGCCACTGACAAAATTTTCAGAAATATCGCGGATTTTGACGACGAGCCCTCCTCCCGATTGCTTACGATTGTGTCGTGTTTTCGTTACCGTGGATGATCGATGAAAAGCTTTTTCAACGGTTCGGATTATAACTCGGCTGGAACTGACAGATAGTCAAGGTCGTGCCTCTGATCGTCCGTGGCAGACGAATTGAAATTCGATTGTTGTTTTAAGAATGGGAGGGAAGCCATCGGTGTGAAAAGCTGAGAGATATGAAAGATTGGTCGTTTATTGGTCGGGGTTAACAGGTATTAATTTGAACAGTTGAACGCCTTCGCGTTGTCTTCAATAAAATTTGTGTCAGAAAAATTTAAATGGGAAAAGTAAAGAAGAAGTTTGTGGTACGTTGAAGATCGATGTGTATCGTCCTATCGTCTAAGAATTACCATACTCAGGCATAGCTTTTTTAATTTTTCCAAATCCATCTCGTAGTCAATTACAACAAAGTATTCATTTTTGTTACTTATCGTAGACTTCACTGTTTCCTTCACCATTCAAAAATTGATTTCAAAGCGGAGAATAATACAATATCATTCTTCTTCTTACAAAATAATATTCGCAGCTTTTCAAATTTTTATAAATCTTTCTTTGAACAATTTCAACAGCTCGTCTATTTTTATGAATTATCACAGACTTCGCTGTTCCTTCCACGATTCTAGAATTGATTTCATAGCGACAGATGCAATGTGATTCTTTCTACCGCGAGAAGATAATATTCGCAACTTTCCAAATCATCCTAAATTGTTCTTTCATCGATTACGACGTTCCGTCATTTTTTATAAATTACACACAGACTTTTACAAATTATCATTGTTTTTTTTCTCACGATTCAACAATTGATTTCAAAGCAGAGAGTACATTATTCTCCCTATCTTCGCAAGATAATATTCGCAACTTTCCAAATCATCCTAAATTGTTCTTTCATCGATTACGACGTTCCGTCATTTTTTATAAATTACACACAGACTTTTACAAATTATCATTGTTTTTTTTCTCACGATTCAACAATTGATTTCAAAGCAGAGAGTACATTATTCTCCCTATCTTCGCAAGATAATATTCGCAACTTTCCAAATCATCCTAAATTGTTCTTTCATCGATTACGACGTTCCGTCATTTTTTATAAATTACACACAGACTTTTACAAATTATCATTGTTTTTTTTCTCACGATTCAACAATTGATTTCAAAGCAGAGAGTACATTATTCTCCCTATCTTCGCAAGATAATATTCGCAACTTTCCAAATCATCCTAAATTGTTCTTTCATCGATTACGACGTTCCGTCATTTTTTATAAATTACACACAGACTTTTACAAATTATCATTGTTTTTTTTCTCACGATTCAACAATTGATTTCAAAGCAGAGAGTACATTATTCTTCCTATCTTCAAGATAATATTCGCAACTTTTCAAATCTTTGGATCGGCGATTCGAAAATCAGATGGGAATGAACTTTATCGATCCCTTGAAAGAATCTGTTCGCAACCCTTCCAATCTCTCCAAATCTTTCTCCAATCAATCTCCATTTTCATCAAATTATCATGGGCCATCCACCACGATTCAAAAATCAAATCCAACACAGCACAGGACATAAAATATCCACCTTTGGAATTTTTAAAAGAAAATATTTATACAATCCTTTCAGCTTTTCCAAATTTAAGATAATTACTTGCCTTACATCATCTCTTTCCTGCGTTGAAAGATCGATTCAAAATCATATGAGAATGAATGTTATCGATTTCTTAACGTTCTCAATTCTCTGCAATCAAAGTTTTCTGCAATCAATCCCAGCAATCTATCCAGCTTCCCCCAAATCACAATGATTCGAAAATTAAATCCAACACAGCATGAGACATACAATATCTATTTTCGAAATTTTTAAAAGAAAATATTCATACAATGTTTCTAAATTTAAGGCAATTCCCCTCTCCGTTGAAAGATCGAATCAAAAGTCATATGATAAAGAATGTTGTTATCCATTCCTTCCAATTTCTCTCGAATCTTTCTGCAATCAATCCCATCCATCAAATCACTATGGACCACCATCCGCCACGATTCAAAAATCAAATTCAATGCAGCACACGGGACAAGCAATATCCTGCTTCCGTACAACCATCTCGACTTTCCCCAAATCCAAAGGCAAGCGGTCGCGACGTCATATCTAGCACCACCGGGTCCAGATCACCATCCTCTTCTCCTTCTTTCTGCGAAACATTGGTAAGATTCAAAAATCAGGCGGGAATCAATTGTATCGATCCCTTTCGGGAACCCTCGACCTCGCCTCACCTCGCCTCGTCTCTGCTCAGCGAGTCTCTCGCTATTTGACCCAGAATCTCGAACTTTCCCGATAGAATTCCTCGCATTGTATCTCACGTGGTGGAGACAGCGCGCGCGTGTGTGCGGCCTCCGAGGGACAGGAAGTTAGGCGAGCACCGCCAGAGTGCATCGAACGAGATCGATTTTCTTTTAATGTTGTCGCGTTGACAGAGCACACGCACACGCACATGCGTGATCGAGCCCCTCGAGCCCGTCGACCGAATGAATAAAAAAGTTCACTGTCAGACGTCCCGATTCGAGACGGTGCGTTCCGTTTTTCGTCTAAAATGGCGCCAGATTAAATGGACTTCCTGTTCCGCAGACTTGCTGCCGCGATACGCACACCCGGGACTCAGCAAGTGCTTCGGTCTTCGTGACCTCGTTCTCCTGCTCGTGATTGTATTTAATCATCGTTTTCTTCTTTCTTCTTCTTCTTTTTTTTTTTTCGTTTAACGAAGATCCATTGATCGATGATAATTGAAAAGTGTATTTCGGTAAAGTAGCTTCGCGAGAATCGAGTTATTTTTACGTGGATGTGGGTTTTCGTTGTGCAGCGAGAGCCGAGGAAACGCGAGTATATTCGCTTCTATTAACTTTCGTGATCATTTTCTTTCATGTATATTCGGAGGTCGATAAAATAGTTCCTGGCATGATAGTCTTCGTATATATCTTTCAAATTTTGGAATTAAGTGGAAACGTTTTAGCAAAAGCAAAGAAATTTTCTTACACGATGGTTGAAAATTCAAAAATATCTTTCCAGAAGTATAAATTTCTTTTTATAAAATGAATGTACATACATGATTCGTTACAGAGACGTTAAAAAATAAAATAAAAAATATAGATACATTACAACACAAGGTGTATACTTAAATCTCTAAAAATACAGCGTCTCACATCAGTCAAATATCCTAATAGAAATTATACATTATAATTGATTATCTCGATCACTCTGGCACAGTTTCTAGCGTCTTAGTTTATTTTCTAAAATCAAATAGAAAAACAATTTCGAAGCATAGGACTGATTAATATCTTGCATCGATCATCGTTCCAATACGGCATCTACAATTTTCCGATAATATTGTACGATCTAGAACGGGGTATAACTTGGACCTGATTCCGATGTTAGCAGAGCGGTGAGCGATTTCGCTGGATCTCAAGCGATCTCACACCAACCGAAATCAGTCGTGCCGGCGAATAAGATGTTCATCGACGAGTAAGATGAACGTCAGCTCGGCGGATATGCGCGATAACTTCCACTCTCTCGCCAAGTCCAAAGTAAACGGCGATGTCTCGATAATGCATTTCAATCTGCTCTTCGATCATACATGAACTTGCACGCCACTCGCGTTTCAACTTTGAATTTTTCTCCCCTCTCGCCCCCTTAATGGAATCGATAAACGAATGAATAAATTCAGCGGGACATCATACGAAGGTGGATCATTTTATAAACGAATTTAGTTCTATAATTAAGTGGGCAGGCAGAGTCACTTCGAAGAGAAGTTTCATGGAAATTTAGGAAATTTAAGGCAATTCACCAGCGAGATTTAACTGTTTTAAGAGAAAGTTAGAAAATGGTGGCGTTTACTTTCATGGCGAAAATTGAAATTTATACAACGCGTTGTTGAAACATTTACATTCAAAGAAATTGTAATTCAAATTCATCAACGAAGCTTATTAACTGTTTATGTAGAATTAATAAAGATTATAAATTCATGAAGGTATAAACTATAAAATGTTTTTTCAGTGACGAAATTAGAAACGTCCATTTAAACAAGCTCAAGAAATTCAAGAAATTATAATGATTAATAGAGACCTATTGATCATCTTAACGTTTACATAGAATTACGATTAATGAACGGTACAAATTATAGAACAATCCATCTCTTCCATTGAACGCAATACAAAATCAGAAGCTAATCTGTAATCAAGTAGATCTATAGTTCACATAGGAAAGATTGAAATTCGTTGTCGAGACATCCATTTAAAAGAATCGAGGAAAGAACGAAATCACGTGAATTAAGAAACGTTTCAGAGGGATGACAAGTGACGACTTACCAATCGTAACGATCATTTACACAGAATTACGAATAACGAGCGAGTGAACAACAATTCTCAAAACAAACGTCTTTGTCATAATCACGAAATGACCGTGCGTTTCTACTCACTGGGGAAATTAAAGCTGTCACGTAACGCGACATCCGTGCAATCTCTCTCGACAGACATACGTACACGAAGGCGAGAGTTCATTTCGGCAGAGATTGGTCGATGGTCGGATGAAGGGAATTTCCCTGCTGGAAATTTTTGTCTCTGGCCGATACAAGCGCGACAGTTTCGCGCCGCGGATAGAAGGAACATCGAACCGGTTCCTTGATTGCAACGTCACCGAATTTCGCCAAATCGTGGCCGGTGGTCCACGATTCTCAGCAATCTTGCCACTGCAGCGGAACGCAAATCGTCGCGATCGCGAATCGCCGAGCTGTTTCACTGGCTTGGCGGTTGGATCGTGCCACGATTACGGATTCCACGGGATCTGGGACGCGTTTTAAATATTTATCGTGGCTGAAACCTGAACCGAGGATCCAGGATGATGATTTATACATCTGGAGGAGAGGATCAGGAACGGGCGGGATGAGATTACGTTACGCCAAAGAAGTAACGCGCGTTATCGCGAGCTTGCCGCGGTTTTCGTAATCTTGCCGCAACGCGTTGTTCACTGCTCTCCGAGAGCAATATTGTTCACCGTGGTGAATAATGGGATTTTGAAATGGCAGATGATGCGGATCGAAAATCGTGTCAGTAAAGTATTTTCTTTTTTTTTTTTTAGTATGCACGGAGGAGGCAAGGATATTTCGTCTCTCCTATAGAAAATGTCGAGCTGTTTAAAAAAGTCATTACTCCCCCTTCTGCACTGAATAACAATTTCGTCGACAAAATGTTTCCAATACCTGCAGAAATAACAAAGATATTTGATGGAATTTTTACACACTGAAACAGTAAAACCAATAAAGATCTTTGCTCTTCGAGATCTTGAGAGCCTGAATAAGAGATAGACAGTCGATGACAGAACTTTGTAAGTCAAGAAGACAGTATTAATGACTTTCTAAGAATATCTCACTGAAATGCTGCAATTTAGAACCATTCAATCCTACAATAACTTCTGACGACTCTCGAGATTCAATCTTGAATAATGTATATGTATATACGTATAGACACTATGAAATATGATGTGATGTGAAATATAATGCATGACGTAATATGAAATATGACATGATATATTCAATACAATATACTCGAATATAGTCGAATATATACACGTATAGATACTATGAAACATGATATAATGTACTATCAAATATAATATTCAATACAATATATTCAAATATAATGGAATGTATATACACGCGTATATAATATGATATAATATACTCAATTTTCTTCTACAAAATCCAACACATTCGATCTCATTTCGCAAGTAAAAAAAGTGCATACAGGTCAGACACCTCGAACTGACAAAGAAAGCAGACGAAAAACAAGGTTTGCAATTAATCAGTTCTACACAGGTCTGCAAGCATACAATGTCGAGCAATGAAATGCCGGGCTTCGAGTATTGAGAATTTCAATCCAAAGAAACGACACGCTCGATCGCCGAATTTTGAAGCGCGCGATATCCTAGATGATAAAAGTAATACAGAGCGGAAATATATTGGCGCGTTCATGGAAGCGCGAATGGCGAATCATTTAACGGATTAATTACACGCGCAGCGGGTGAAATTTGAGGATTACACCTCGGCTGAAATTCGATTTGTTGAAAAGTTGCGCGACCCTGAGAGCGAGAGCGAGTGTGCAAGTGTCGCAATTAGCAGTTCAATGTGAGGGTATCGCTGATTGAATGTCCAGCTAGCCGCGTGTGCATTGTGCGAACGAAATTCCCAGGTATAACATTCATCATTTGCTTTAACTTTGTAAACAGTAATCAACCCGATAATAACGCGTTACGTTCGCGTGTCGGCTCTTCAAACATTTCGCTCCAACTTCGTGTTCAACAATCCGGGCCCTTTGTTCCCCAAGCTGCGCGCCGGCGGATATAAAATATCTGAATGGGAATTACTTCGCGAATCATGTGTCCATTTCACGCGCTAATATTCTCATTCATCGTGGTTACGGCAGAATTTAATCCCGGACTTGCTTTGATGGTAGAACAGTTCGCACAGCTCAGTTCGTGTTCCTCAGTTCGTTGTACGATTGTATTCCGCGCGAAGAAAATAGACGAAATTTTTCCTCCGTTTTTGAATTTTTTTTTTTTTGGCAAGAACGAGAGAGATAAAAACAGGTCGACAGTGAGATCTCAAATTTCTTAATTCCTTTCAAAGCAAGTTTTAAATGAAAAGAAATATTTTCTTTCTCAACGTTATTTTTCGCTCGCGTTTACAGAAACGAGTAGTTTCGCCAATTGGCGAAAGTTCGGTAAAGTCAGAATGAATGAAGTTTACGTAAACTTGTTGTTCTGATATAGTCTTGACTTCAATGCCTACTACATTTAATTAATTTGATATTTAATTAATTGAAACGTAACGCGTTGTAGTAATTTAATGCACACAAAGCTGGGATTATTTTTGAATAATTACCCTTTGCAATCCAAGTGTGGCATTTAGTATTTCATTCTGGTTGGCTCACATTCAATAAGCCGTCTTCACAGCGCGTTATAACACGCTGGTAGCGTATATTATGTTAATAAATTAATGTACCGTGGCATGAAAGAGTATATTTCGTGCTAATTAATTATTTATTTCACTTTCCTTCGTTATCGACGAATTAATATACATGAGTGTACATTGTTTGTGAAAAATGAAATTGCTCGATATCGTGAAAGCAGAAGTTTTACGCTTTGAAATCAATTTGATTGTACCTATGATTTTCATTCGCGAAGTTTAAAAAAGTATCGATAATTTTCTCGTACAAAGATTCCGCATCGATTTTGAAAAGCAATAATAAGTGCCCCAGTAAAGACATTCTTTTTTTTTTGCCATTAAAATTGTAATAATTCAAGTCTTCGATCTCGAATTTTTATATTCCTTGTGTCATTATTGTGCTATTGAAAATTGCACAATAATGACACAATAGTTTCGTACATGGTGAGCTGGATTTTGCTAGTTTATCATTTGCTTTCGCAAAGATAAACTAAATGTACCAGTTTGTTTGTTTCACTCGCTGTACACACGCGCGTGTAGTTAGAAAGCACGATATTCCAGACACTTTTTAGCGCAGAAGAATGAGACACAAAAATCGCCACACTCGACCGTGTAATTCACGGAACTTTATTGCCAGCAACGCGTAACAATGGCGACACAGTCCCGCGAAATAAAATGGCGGGGGACCGAATAAATCTCGCGGCGCGATATTTGACGGTTTAACAAATTGGACCAGGAGTTTTAACCCTGCAACGGGGAGGAGGAGGGCACGCTGACGATTCCCCGCGAATTATTGAATTCGCTAACGATGTATGAGACGCCAAAATCTGCAGAGCGCGGCCGAACCGAGTAATTAGTTCTGATTGAATCGTAGCGGATAGGTGCGCGGCCCCGATTGCTGCCGCGAATTTTCCCCGCGTGCATTTACGATGCAACGAATAACGCCATACAGTCGACTAATTGCCATTCACGCGCGACTATAAAATTCGATTATCCCCTCCCTCCCCCCTCCAGCCACGATTTGTTAAGTTCTGTTACGCTCGAATTCAAACGCTAACGACGCGACGCCCGGGCAGAATCGCCATTTCCAACGACTGCCACTCGCTTTTTTACCGCGGCGTTGTTTACGAAATCGAACGAGATTATCGTATTTTTCGACCAGGGGAAGAGTACCAGGGGGAATATGACGTCGTTCGTTCCTTTCACCAAAACGAAAATTTCTGACTTTTGTTGTTACAGATGAATATCGGTACACTCGGTTTGATTTTTATTGTTAGACAGATATTGGTTTAAATATCAATACTCTTCATTGTTCATCGACTGGCTAGATTTTCGAAGCCTCTTTCATTCTGCAAGTGTTGACTTTATTAGTACCAAACATTGTTTAAAGGATTTCCTCCTTGGCGAAGATGATAGTCTGATTAGGATAACATGATAATATAGCGATCAAATAGAAAGTTGCACGATACTCGTACTTTTTGCCTGTGCAATTTTCGTGTTTTGGCGGAGATGTTGCTGCAATGGTGGAAACTGAGAAACGCCAAGCCTGTTCATTAAATTCTGAACGGTCTGACGAGAATTCGACTCAATTAGGGAACCAAGCTCGTCGTTATTAACAATGTCTCCTCCCAGAAGGAGCGACGTCTGAAAGACTGAAATCACCAGACCGAAATCTCGAAAACGAACATTGCTATTTACGGACATTCGAAGAATTTGGATATATACATTGCAAACTGTATTAGTTGCTTTGATTAGTATTACCATCTCGACGAAAGCTCAAAAAGCATAAGTTGTGTTTAGTACGTCCTTCTCTTTTTTTCTTTCTCTTTGCTAGCCGTGCTTTGTTCGAATAAAAGTTTCAACAAAAACTGAATGGAAGAAACGACACTTACTTTCCGGTATGTTTCCTAATAGTTTCACGTCCAAAACCTTCAAAGACGTAAGACTGACTTCAACACTTAAATAATTTCCATGGGTTTGAATTACATCAACAATAATGATATTTTCGTAGCTCTGAATGCTGGCTCGCACGTTGGTTTCGTTCGTGTATGATTATAAAATTTATTATCGTTGAGCAATTTTCTGACGAGGCTTTAGCAAGAATCGGTACAGCGCACAGATGTCGAAACGATGAAGGATTGACGAAACAATTCGTCTGGAAAGCAATTATGCCAGAAGTGTGAGTGAATTATTAGAAATTTATTGAAAGAATTGCATTTGTACACGATTCAAACATATAGTTTTCAACACAGTTTGACAAACTGGTAAGGGTCTGGTCGACGAAAATAAAGTACTTACTTGACAAACCGTTGCACAAAATCTTCAACTGGAATTAACGAAACTTGTACTTGCACTTTGTCTCAAACATAAAAAAAAAAGAAAAAAGAAAGAGAAAAAGAGAAGAAAAAAGCGCACGCAAGAAAGAACGAAGTCCGAAGACTTTACAAACGACCGACAAACGAGACTCATTCAACGTAACCCAATCTTCCTCGGAAACTCTTAAACTCCTACTTAACTCGTTTTTAAACAGAGTTGAACGAGACAACCGGTGATTACGAAATGAAGAACGACGAACGTCTCGAAAAAACACCGCGGAAGGAGAGGGAACAGGAGAGATAGAGAGAGAGAGAGAGAAAGAAAATAGGAAAACAGACAGGGGGGGGAGAAGCGGAAAATACACGCAACTGTTCTCTTGCGTTCTGTCGCAATTAGCGCCGCTTGTGCTATTCGTGCTGGAAGAAAAAAAAAAAGAAAAAAAACAACGTGAAATTTTGTCGCGTGTCGTTTATTAACAATCGTCGACGATCGACGACCGTTTCTTTCGTTCGTTTTTACCCCTCTCTCTTTCTCTCTCTCTCTTCTCTTTATCCAAGCGAGCGAGGCGTTAGCCGCGACACGCGGTGATAAAAAGTCGAGCGAGCGTGTCGTTTAATTAGCGCGAGCGAGATCAGCTGAATGTAAACGAAGTAATCAGAGGCGATTGAAGTGGCTCGGCCGTCTCTCCCCCTCGCTGCCAGGGAATCCAATAACCATTCGCGTATCCAGCGTCATAAATTTCCATTAGACTGTTTGCCGCTGTTATTTTCTCGCGCCGCGCCTCGGCCCGGATCTCGCCGATGATTATTTACGCGGGAGCGAGAGCATCCGGGGGTTCGATGTTTGCGACGTCGGACTATTGCAACAGCATCCCGAATTCAGGGATCGTTCGCCTCTGAGCTCGTCTCCGTTGCAATTAGCGATTGCTTGCCGTTGCTAGCTATAATTTCGTCTATTATTTCGGATATCATCTCGTTGCACGTTGTTGAGATAATTGGGGAATAAAGAAGGAGAGAAGGAAGGTAAAGTGTTTCGCGGTGTCTCGCGTTTACCTTGACTTTCAAGGAGAAACCATTTTAATTCCCAAAGGGAAAACGTCTTTGTCTTTCTCGTGCAGCTTTCGAAGTCTCAGTACGAGATAATTCAATACACAAGCGAGATAGTTTAATTCTCGTCAGAGTCAGGTATGATACGGTGTAACTCTCAACCTGTACAGTTTTCACGTCCGAGTGTTAATAAATGTGAAGTTACTAGATATTCGCGAAATTCATTCGTATTTAATTACCACTAATTACCACTCATTTCTAGTGGTTGCGACGACATATTTTCTGGCCTCGTTGAACTACAAAAGATAAAACGCGCAAGAGAATCTCGACGAGCTAGTTTGGTAGGATCGCCAGAGACTGTGAATTTGTAATTGTGAGCATCAAAGTAACTGGTCGGAAAGGGAATGATTAGCATAAGCAGGTTCTCGCGTAGAGACCTCGATTGTAAATCGAAAAATTACACGATTTAAGGAAATTATCGAAGTATCACGACCGAAAAAGGTATTCTTGACGATGTGTAGGCACAAATTCGAAGGCTAAATATTGACTGCTTTTTTTGGGGGAGGGGAGGGTCACATTCTTATACAAATTTATATCGCAATTTTCAGGGAATTTTAGGAAATAGTTTATCGCTCCTGGTTATAAGACGTGTGACCACGAGTCATACGAGTCGGTGGGATTCGACATAATGAGATGACGAATTAGAGCGACGAGTGATCGATGCACTCTGGGAAAAAGATCTCTGTTGAGAGGAAAATCTAGATCCTAGACGAATCTAGTTTACAAGCTTTGCTTTCCTTGTCTTGGTAATTACCGCTTCATCGATGTATTTACAGAAAGGTTGATCCTTTATTGAACGTTTATGTCTATACCTGATTGAAAAGTAAAAGTAAATTATTTTCAGTAGAAACGTAGTAAAATAAGTCTCTCCATTTACCGTGAGAGCTGAGAATCGTGCTGGGTCGATTTAAGTTACTTCATTCATTATTATGTATAGATAGAAAAGTTACGTATATGATCAAAAAAATACGTGTACGAGTCAATTATGGGATTTCTGGATCATTGAATACTCTAAGATTTAATAACATCAATGTATTAATTTAAAATTACGGAACTGTACATACAGACGAATGTCTGTAGGGAATTCTTAAAGAAAGAAAACTCAAAGGGAAGATAAAAATGAAAGAAAGATCTTTGCTACCGCTAAAATCGTCGATCCTTCATCTCAATGAAGGTGTAAGAACGATCTTCCTGTCGTTTTGAGTGTACCTCTCCAACCAAGAATTCCATCTTCCTTTATTATGCTGCTACACAAGAGCAATATTGAATTTGTTGAGATTGGTGTTCACGCGAATGAACGAAGGATAAAGAAATAAAGAACGACGGCAGAGAGAGAGAGAGAGAGAGAGAGAGAAATACGCGAGCATACGTTTGCCGGAAACTACGAGGAAAATGGAGAGTGACGTTACGGCGACTGGTTTCGATTTGTCGACGACGATGACGACGATGGCGACGACGAGCTTTCAATTCCTTCTCCAGCTCGATATCGTCTTCTAAAATCTCGAATATATTTTACGCGTGATCTTATAAAAGGGCTTGCGCTCTGCAACGACGACTTTCAGGCGTTCATAAATATTCGCTTATAAGACGAGTTCCTTTAGGGCGAAAGAGGCCAACGTTGAAGGAAAATTACTTTGTAATTTTATGTTTATCTACTTTGCATCTGTAAAAGGAATTACGTACACTACTTAAAATATGGATGTACATTTAAAACTCACTCTATATAATTTGCATATAATTATACAATTAATATAAGATAATTCGCACGTGTTGCGTCTGTGAAATATACACCACTTATGAATATGCATTTCAGATTCATTCTATATAGTCATTCTATGCAACATTTGTTTATCGAAATAATATAAAATGAAAATAAAAGATGATTTCACTGAATATTGAATATTGAATATTGAAGCTCTTTTACACAATATATTTTGGTCGTTTGAACACAGTTATTCGAATTAACATTCGAACGTTAAATATTCAAACAGTTTCAATTTTATGAATGGAAATCGCACTTAACTTTAAAGCTTGAAAATGTGTCGTTTATTTTATTCTAAAACGTTTTAACATCACATGTCTCAAAATGTCACGATTCGTGGAAACACTGAACAATTCTTTTCTCAACGATTTGAATCTGAAACGATGGATTTGAAGATTGACAATAACTTTCTAATACCAGACGTACAATTCCCGCCATTTTATTTCAGCGAATCTTCTACACTAACTTACTACACTAACAAGCTGTGAACTGCTTGATTTCGATGAAATTTGACAGATATGTAGTTTGACCCATATTTTTTTTTTTGATTGGCAATCGTCGATGTTCAAACAGTTCAAGAAACCTTCAAAGTGAAATTAATATTTTCCTTTTTAACGACAAATTCAATGGTGTGTATCATTTTGCGAAGAAGCCTTTCGTAGTTCACATTTCATCCAATGTGGAAGTTCCTTCGCTATCTGCCAAGAAATATCGAGTTATTCCCCTCGGACTTTTTCAGCCCGAGGAAAGTTCGCTGGTTTACAGTTATATTTAGTAGAATGAAATTTCGTCCGCGATTAAATAGCTACGAGGAGCTTCAATTTCACCGAGGTTGGCGGAATATGGCGGTATCTCAATCAGACGGGATGGATGTTGGTAGAACAGGATTCGCTGACATCAGGCAAGTGGAATGGAATCGTGTCCCGACAGCCAAGTAGAACCGAACGCTCCTCGATCGAACGAAGTAGAATAAAATCGAATCCAGTCAGACGGGGAGCGACGTCGAGCCACTCATTCACTCACTCACTCACTCACTCACTCACTCACCGAGTCTCGTGAAACTTCAACCGTATTACTGAACCGATTGTTCGATACCTCGCGCCTTACGACCTGCATTATGCTCGTGCTTAATCTTTAACTAGTGCAGCGAAACGCAGGCTCTCTCGATTCTCTCTCATTCTGATTGGATTTTCTCAAAGTGATTTACAAAGTAGAAAGTTTCAATCTCGTTTCGTGGGAAATATCGAACGTCAAATCGAATCGGATTCACGAGGTACGCATCACACTGCGGTTTCTCGCGTTTCTTTAAATTATGAAACGGGGAAATTATTTTCTTTCACTGAAACGAATTCATGAATTTGCATCAACACTCGCAGAACTTTAGTCAGAGTGATATACTCTTTCGTTACTCTTCGTTTATTTATAAAATCCACTGAGAAAAGAAAGCGATGGACGAGAGAAGGAAATGATGACGATAAAGTGAAGTAACAAGCAGCAAATGCAATAATGAAAATACAAGTGTAAAATAAGCCAATTTTATGTTTCATTCGAGATTGAGAAAAAAGATCGAGATCGAAGTATTTAAGATAGTTTAGTATTAAATATAGATTAAATAGATATTATCAAATATAAATCTTGGAACTATGGCGCACTTTGGTTACAATCCTAAAGTAACGAAGGAATACTTTAATCGACTTGTGCATGAACCACCCTTGCGCCTATCTTCCAGAATTCCCACTTGCATCTGAGAGAATATGCTGTTGGCCTCCCAGACTTATGAGCAAACGCTGAATTTTTCCTAACAAAATACGAGGAATTTCGTAGAAGAGAGGCGTGCCCTAAGTGCGTGATGACGAGAGAAAAGTGCAGTGTACGCAGAGTGGATGGATGCTTAAAATATTTAGGCGCTCTGAGAATCGAGCTCAAGACCGTATAATCTTATTACAAATAAATTTATAATGTTCAGTAAAGTCAAGAGAGAGAGAGAGAGAGAGAGAGAGTTTTTAAAACGAGCTTAACAGCGGTGGCGCCGATTACAAACGAAAGAAAGAGGGAAATAAAATAGCAGAGAAATGTATTGCAGTTTCAGTCGTTAAGAAACAAGCGAAGCAATCGGTCGATGTAGACCGATCTCGTTGTGCGATTAAATTAAAATAAATAGTAATTGTTCTTGTTAATTCACGCGAGGAGTAAACAGCCTGCGCCAACTCGCGAGAATAATACATTAATCCAACAGCGTTCGCAGTGAAAAGAAAAATTCGAGCAATCGAGCTTCGGTGAAAAGAACAGCAGTAGCAGCAGCAGCAGACAGAAAATAGTTTCGTTTATGTTGCACGCGACAGGAATTACCTTGGATCGCGGCGAGTCGTCTACTCGAGTCGCGTTAAACCGCGTAATTCGTCTACCACTATTATCCACGGCTTCGTTTATGTTTAATTAATGCTCTTTCGTTGTAGCATCAGCCGTCTCCTGACCCTCTCGCCCTCCGGTTACCCTTCGAGACTGTTGCCATCAAATCGTTTCAAGGCGCACGAGGCAAGCGTTCGAGGCTCGCCGAGGTGAATCGGAGATGGCATTAAAATTTTACGACACGCTGTTGCACTCCGCCTGGATCCGACGTAATTCTACGGTTTTACTGCCTCCTTTCGACGCGAGACTCTCTCGCCCCTGGCCTATAATAACCGTCGAATCCCTCCCCCGCAGCCGCGTACACGCCGGCTGATTTTTACGACGACGTTCGACGAGCAAACAATGCATTACTTTACAGGTTGGTTTTCTTTTTTTCTTCTTCTTTCTTGAGAAATGTTGATTTCTCTCGAGAGAAATTGATGACACGGGGACGGTGAAATAACTTCCGACGAAATGATTGTTCGTTATATGTATATATCGTTAAAAAAAAGGTATTTATTCAGACGTTTGAAATTCGTGTTCACTCTCTGATTTGTTGTCCATTATTTTTTCTTTGTTCCTTAATTTTAATCTGCCACAAAAATTTTTGTGAAAAGAATTAAAGCAGCTTTACTTGAGGCTATTAATCTCAAAATGTGAAGGCAATTTTTCAAAGAACTACGTAGTTAAAAAATTCGACGAAATGAGCAATTAATAATTCTATTACTTCCTCTGTTTGCTAACTTTAATTTCCAACAGGGACCAAGATTAACACTTGCCACAGAAATTTTTGCGAAAAGAATCAAAACAATTGAAGCTTGCTTGTTATTTAAGTTGAGGATATTAATTGCAAAATGTAAGAAAAAATTTTCAAAGAACTGCGTGACTAAAAAATTGAACATTTCGGTTATGAATAACAATTACAAAGTGACTGAAAACTTTTTCCGCTGTCGAAATTACCATTATTGGTAATTCCAGAGAACTTTTATTCAGGTCGCTCATAACAGTTGAGAAATTTATTTCACTTATTAATAATACTTGTAAACGAGGAGGACTCCATTTCAATCGCTGATAATAGCGCAAAGTGTAAAGTATTATTTCACATTCGATTGAAATAATCTTCGTTAACAACCGTATTGAAACGTTCGAAAAATCATAAGGTTACTTTCTAATATAAATGTTACGATAATTAATGAAGAAAGAGAACCAAAATAAAATGAATTTCCCACGATGCTAATTATTACACAACGCTCAATCGAAATAAATTTTCCCCGTCGGTAACTGAGAGAGAAAGAGAGAGGGAGTTCCTCTCCCCCGATATTATAAAGAGAGAAATAAATTTTTCTCGTCAATGATTATATTGGTAACGAATATCAACAATAGTTACTGCAACAAATTTTCCGACTTATTAATAATTATTATTAATCAACAACACTGTTATTTCGTTCATTTAAATTCTGATTACAATAGATCCGTGATTTTTAATTTTGCAGGAATATACACCGCCACCGAAATTGTCCTGAAACCTCTGAATTTTCTAAGTTTCTCGAGCTCGAATGCTAAGAGAACGTTTCAACGTTACGTGAGAACGTAAGGAATCAATGATCCATCGTGAAATGTGAAACAGAACCGTCGCGGTTGGATCGAAAACGGGATCGATTAACGGGAAAAGAGACGACGACGAATTTGCAGGCAATATCGAACTCGCTTACAGCGAGTATAGTATCGGGGCTCGGAGCATGGCAATCTCTCGCGTTCGCCGCGCATAATGGATTCCGTTTCGAGATTTCCACGGCGTTAACTAGTGCAGCTAGAGGAGAAGTTGCGCAAGTTTTGGTTAAAGTGGTTCGTGTAAACCGAATTTTCCCCGGCGTTGTTGAGCGAAATTTCGAGCTCAGCTGTCTATGACCGAGAGACAGAGAGAGAGAGAAAGAGAGAGAGAGAGATCGAAGGGGTTTGCATTGGCCAGATTTACGCGAGCCTAGCGTGGTAGGAGCAAGTTTTCGTTGCTGACACAATTACTAACAACTTATTACGAATTCGCTGGAGCAACAACACGTCAACATTTGCATGTTGCCTCTCTGCGAAACACATATATATATAAATATAGATATATATGTAAGCTCTCGAAGACGTTAAGAATCACATTCTTCACTTGACGAGGGATGCACTTGCGACGAGGATGCGAAGTTTTATAGAGTTTCAATATTCTTTTGTTTCCTGCGCTATTGCGCGAGTTTCCGAGATTCTTGAATCATTCGCTCTTCACCGGCTGCTACGTCGAGATACATTTCGTTTCGTTCAGAAACGAAGAGAAACATTGGATTTTACGGAATTCTTGCGTCTGAAAGCTTTATTGCTTTACTGCCCTTTCCCTCACATTGACAACGTCTGCGCTTTGAGGCGAATCTTTACTCCAGTCCTGAAAACTCTTCTAAACAATTTGACTCGAAAGTCAGTAGAGACTTCGCGAAGGGAAATTTTTTCATAATTTAGACATGATACGCTTGTTCACGAAAGGTTGATATTACGATCCGTTTAGAAATATTTTTCTAGAACGTTTTCAACGTATCGTGTCCCGGAAAATTGCGCGATCGGTTTATATATACATGTATATATATATATATATATATATATTTTTTTTCCAATTCGTAACATATTCGCTGCGGGTGACGTCAAATGGCATCGCGCGCGCCACACTAACGTAAACAATTTTGTCAATTTGATGTCACTCGCAGCGGATGCGTTGAATAAAAACGAACGAAAAAAAAAAAAAAAAAAAATATATATATATATCTTCGTAGAGTCGTCTTCTCGCTTTTGCGTGGAAAATCAGAGAAATTGGTGTAATTGGCCCGCTTACGATTTCTTAATTCTGTCAACGATCCGGCACGATGCAAACAATTCTAATTTCCGTGCAATTAGTTTGCTTCGACAGCGAAGCATTTCTGCGTTCCAGTTAGCTGATTAGCAAAAACTTCCCGCAACAAAGACATCAGTTTTGAATGCTTACGGGGAAACTAAATGTTAAATTTCTTTATGATCAACGTTCTTGAATGAGCACGAAAGCTCTGTAAATTTTTCGAATACCATTTACAAATGGTAGTTTTCTGGCGAGAAAACATTATTGCGAGAATGATAGACAGTGGAAAGTATAATTTTATCAATTTCCATGGAAAATGATTGATGATTTAAATTAATTAATCAATTTCCAAAAAGAAGATCGTATAGTGATTCATCTAGTCTCATTTTAAAGGAAAGTGAAAGTGAAGGAAATTGTCAAAATTCAAACGCGTATAAAAATATTGAAACAATTTCCTTCAAGTACGGTTTCGAAGAACTGGGATTATAATTATAAATTTAATTGTTTAATTAAAAATATCTTTGCCCTTAAACCACTCGTGTATCAATATCTTTCGAATTTTTATACTACTTGCAATGTTATTACGTCATTAATTAGTGAAAAGTGTTACTTTTGCATGTGTGTAAAACTATTTATGAATGTTTTCACAAAAGTATTGCTAAACTAGGCATGCCAACACTGTATGTGATTTAAAATAATAATCGTGAAACTTTCAGAAATTTGCTCGATACCGAAATCCAGCACTTTTGGTGTTTTCATACACACGTTTCACAGATTAATTGTTCTTCGTTGCATCATTAAAAAAAAGAGAGAAAAAAACGATGCTTCGATAACTCTATCATCAAATCGTCGATTTTTTATGAATATTTAGAAATTTCGAAGATCCAAAAACACGTGAGACGCCCAACGTAATAAATCAAGAATTTTCTCTCTGTTTCATTTTCTCCCTGTTTTTAAACATAAATAGCACAAATATTCACGCACTAATTAATCACACACCAATAAAAGACGAAGAGGAGGGGAAATGGTTTAACAGACGAATTTCGTCCGAATTGCGAGTTCACGGAAGCTTTATGAAACCGATCGCCGGTTATCGAAAGTTGGCCGTTCGGCTAGGATAACTGTTACGTTAGAGAGTGTCACCATCATGACCACGTCTCTCCTACGGCCATGCATATTTGCCAAAGTCTAAAGTTGTTCGGTACACGTTGCGCCTTCGTATCCGTGGCCCGATGCTGGCAACTTGCTTGTTGATATTGTTCGTTACCTCCTCCTATTGATTAGCTAATCGCGAATTCCACTTTCGAAAGCTGCTAGAGCATTCTATCTAACGTCTCGTACACACCACACACACACACACACACACACACACACACATATATGTGCACATATAACACATAGGTAACAAGAGTGCACAGCGATCGCGTAGACCGTTTTGTTCGTTAACGTGGCTCCTTGAAACGCGAGCCGCTTTATAAATTACTAGTTTTGATCGGAGTGAACGGCCACTCGAAAGCAGATATTGCGCTTGCACACTCGCTCGTGTGTCCACTCGAGTCCTTTCGAAACTCGCCTCGTGTAACATTTACCCAGAGAAAGTTGACTGGCCGGCTACCGTCGATTTTAGCGGTGCCCGTTTGTCACGAGTCCCGGGCAAAATTTCAATTCAAGCTCCCACCAATTCCCACGAATTTCTCTCTCTCTTCTCTCCTCCTCTTCCTCTTTCTCTTTCTGCCACTCTGCTTCGAGCAATTCGTAGTTTCTCGAACGCGATTGAACACGCGCCACTTCGCACTGTCAACTTTGGCAATCTCGTTAATTGCTCTGTTTCAAGTTTGCTCGAGTTTCTTAATTAGGGGCAGCTCTTAATTAATCTTTCGTACGATGCTTGTTTCTTTTTTTATACATTTCGTCATCGAGTGTCTCTCGATACCAATATTGAAACGAGAAAGAGAGAGAGAGAGAGAGAGAGAGAGAGAGAGAGAGAGGAAGCTGCTGTAATTATTTATCCAAGAATTTTTATTTGAATGACCGGAGAATATAAAATTTTATATTATTTCACACAGGTGAAATAATATAAAATTTTTACATTTTTATTCCGTTTATTTTTTTTTTATTTACATTTATACTGCAATTGAATTTAAAGTGAATTAAAATGCTTGATTATTTTTGGAGATGAAATTGTATTAATTTCAATGCACGAAGACAGAAAGAAGTTTCAAACTGATATTTATTTATGATGTATTACATTAAAGAATTAGTATTTGTATTATATATATATATATATATATATATTATATATATATATATATTATATATATATATATATTTTTTTTTTATTAATATTAATTACAGTCTACTTTGAGATTATTATCAATCACTCGTGTTAAATATTTTATAAAAATTCGTAGCATTAACTTTTCACACTTCCTTTGCCTGTCACTGTAACAGAAGTTCAGCAAGAGTTCATTTAATTCGACAGATTTTGCCGTAATGAATGGAATTCTATATGTTTGAATAATATTGGAATGGTCGACAGAATTCATGTCGGGTATGTTGAACAGGGATCGTTAGGTCACTAGTCATCGTCGCGTGACCTCTGAAAATTATGACGTTTACGACTAGATATTTGCTACTGACGTATCACAAATCTACAGCGAATTTCATTTAAAATTCGTGCGCCGTGAACTTTTTCCAAATTTTATCGTAGAGATAAAAAGACCTTGGAGAAATCTTTGGATCAGAGGAATGTCAAATAACGCAGATTGTACAAATTATATTTTTGCGAAGATAAATGAAAAACCGTCTTATCGACATTTAATGATTGAAATGCAAATCTGTTCGATTTTATAAAACTTTTTCTCAAACTGTAATCAAAGATACACCTGAAGAAGAATTCGAATCAAAAGCATCAATAAGACTCGAACAATATAAATTACAGACATTTATATAAGTACTTTTACGAGGATAAATAAAAAAATTATCTTATTAATCAATGAATCTGTTTGATTGTTTTATAAAACCGGAGTTTGCAAATTCGAATTTTTGGCTCTCAAGCTCGATGATCAAAGACACATCAAATCACACGAAATCTACGTCGGTAGTTAGAGTCGGAAAATCGAAACTCAACTTTTACGACCATTCTTGCCAATTTCATCAGAATGCCACTCGAAGACTCGAACGGTCCGTGAGAACTGGCGATCCACGATCTCGCGAAGAATGAGAACGAGCTCGTAAACTTAGCTCGCGACTTAAGCAGCCTATTTATTCGGTCGTCCTCTGTGCAAATTCGACGGTGTGTTCCTCCCTCTTTATCCAACGTGTCGTGGATAAGAGACGTGTTTAATGAATTAATAAAATTCCAAGATGGTTCACCCGTCTAAATTGCTCGCTTCTTGCGCGGCTGCTTGGCTGTATTCTCGTCCGATCGTTATTTCGAGTTTTATCGGGCTTTGCAATTCAAATTGAATTAACCTCCGGACCATGGGGGTGGGGAGAGAGAAAAACCGTGGGCCATCGCGCAGGTTTCCTCCTTTGAAGAAATGGCCAAATATAAAATTCATCGAGTGTTCATCTTTCTATATTTATAGTACCATGTGATTTATTAATGGAAAATGAATACTCTTCTATTTGAGTATCTTGACAGTAGAAAAAGTACCAAAGTGATCAGACAGACCGTTTCATAATATTTGAAAAGAAAAGAGAAATTTCTGAGATTCGACTGACTTGCAAGGTGTGTGTATAAATGATGGTTCATGTTTCCGATGCAAACTCGTACTTTGATCGTAATATTATAATTACATTGAAATTAAAATTATAATTTTTAGTAATTAATAGAATTCATTATTATTCATTGTTTATTTGATCTTAATATTATAATTACATTGAAATTAAAATCATAATATTATGATTTTTGTAATTAATAGAATTCATTATTATTCATTATTTATTTCATCTTAATATTATAATTACATTGATTAAAATTGTAATATTGTAATTTTTGTAATTAATAGAATTCATTATCGATGAAATTAATATTTTCATAAAGACAAAACATTATTAGTACTATATTAATAAAATTACAGCATCAAGTGTCAATTACAATATTTAATTTAAGTTTGGCGAATTTTTACGCGGGCATTGTTGTCTTCTTTTGAAATTCCGCAAACGAAACATGTAAATCATATTTTAAAATTCACATTGAAACTTATTTCTATCCTCTTCCATTCTACCTTGATCTATATATCATGTCTGATGTGTTGCATTTGTATCATTGAGCTAAACCCGTGAATATTAAAGCAAATAATAACAAACAGTATCATATATCATACTGTCATACTGTCAGAACACGATGTAAATAATTTGATATATTTTCATATACCTCTCATCTCATATAATATTCGATACATTCTCATCTCATGTCACTGTTTCATTCTATCTCAATCTATTCGGTAACAGAAGAAGCTCTATTGGAGAAAGATCGGTCAGTAAATCTTCGATTTACACGCCTAATTTACATGAACTTGACAGCTAAGAAGCTGTTCAGAGGTCAGAAACCGGCGTTGCGAGAATTCAGAAAGCAACCAGGCTGTCCAACCTGGAAGAGCGTTGGAACAAGTTGCCCTGTTTCGATGGTTTCCACTCGTGCACGAGAGTGTACACGGGACACCCATTAGGGGCGATCGTCGTCCTTGCCGGTCAAATTAGCGAAGAAGCATCGTCTCCCATTTGGCCGGCGGTCGGTGTCACTCGCCGAGTTGAAAATCTTTGATGTCTCCCCTCGCGGATGAAAGTTTGATTTGGAAAGCGGCGTCACGCGGTCCCGAGCAGACAAAGTCTTGTCGTGGTTAATGCAGCGCGTCATTGTGTGCATGCAGCGGTGCAGCGACCGGTTCCCATGGGTGCGTCATCCTGGCTTCCGACCACGTCCTCTCTCTCTCTCCTGCGTTTGAAACTTGAATTTGCAGCGACGCGACCCTCAAATAATCGCTTTCTCCGTTTGTTCGACCTGTCACCTTGCTAGCCATGGGGTCGAGAATATTTAAATCAAGTGGAATACTCGATTTTGAATACTGATTTTGTCCACTTCGGAGATTTAATGTAATATAATGGCGATAAATTGCGCGGCGGAGAGCATAATTGAGTACGAGAGAGGTTGTCGATAGTTTGCAAATCTTGGCTTTGTTTCAAAGCGTAGAGATTGGAGTTGGAAGCTGGCTGTTGTAGCGAATATGAAAAATAAAAGAAAACACGTTTATTCTCGAAAATTGTAAAAATTCAAACATCCTTCGAAACGTTGGAAAAGTTGTTCTTTCTCGTAATTGAATCCACCATTGTTTTGAAGATTGAAATTTTCTCTTTGCAACGACTCGCTGCTGCAGCATTTCTTTTTTTCACTATTTTATTGCACTTTGAAAATTAGAATTGTACGATGAAATGTTAAAAACCTTCTGAACTTTAATACCAACGTTCAAAGCACAATAGAATAACGAAAAAAAAAAAATCATAGAACAAGTTTTAAGGAATCTTTGTAAAGAAGAGACATTAATTTTCAAGGATATTAAATTCCAAGTAAACAAATATTAAGTCCTTCCAAAACCTAATGATTAAGAAGAAATTTCACGATAATTCGATCATCAATGTCCATGGAACATTAATATGTGGCTTAATACTTTCTCACTTGGAATTTCACGTTCTTCCGATTTATGATGAAAAAAAAAAAAACATAAGGATGACTTTAGAAATTCCGAAACTCACAAAAGATTTATACGCTACATTTTCCTTCCCTTGAAAACCATCACAAATATGAAACAATTTTCCATTGGACGCACGAGTTTAAAAATTATTTCACGTGTGCAAGTTACGATCGTTCCTTTTCATAAAATCACAACAGTTTCAATATTCAAGGGTTCAGAAATATCACCGTAAAGTAGAGGAACAACATGAGGATTTGTCGCGCCATTCTCGTCAAGTACAGTTCACTTCGACAAACTCGGCGAAGCAGCGGCTTTTAATCTTCGCGTGGATAAGATTTGAGGCGGCGCGAAGGTGTTGGCAACCTGGTCTACACTCGCCACTCGAGCGAATTAAGGATAACCGCGTTAAGCTGGCTCGGCGTTCGACGATGTTCGACGCGAGTTGCTCGAGCACCAGGTCCATTTTGATTACCGTTGCTCGCGTTCTCGCGGATTTGCCCGGGGCTTGCGTAATTAGTTGCCCGTGCGGTGTGTTGTTGCTCGCGGAGAAACTAGAGACGAGGGCGAGGGCCTGGCCTGGTTCCGATGATTCCAACCTGCAGAATTATTCAGACTCGGAATTGTAAGGAATTGACAGAACGCCAGTGTTTCGCGTTTTGTATGCTGTTTCGCAATCGGGGCACGTGAGAATCGTTCCGACATAACGCGATGCAGGGACGTTCCTTCCTTTTGGTTTAATTAAATTTTGCACCTGTCTTTTCGCGTTTTGTCAGGAGGGGGGGGGACGTTTAACTGATTTCAGACAATCTCGTATCTCGTTTCTTGCATGGCGAAGCTTGTGTAATTTTGCTACAATAATTTTGGTCTCTCTCTAAACTTTCTATGACTGTATTAATACTCTATCAATTTTTTATTTCTTCGTTTTATAGATAATCCATGTTCTCCATTCGCGAGTTAAAATTTCTGAAAAGATTACGCATAAATCCGACACGTATAAAACATCAAACGACTGTACAAATTACTAGAATGAAGAATTAATCTAGTTAAGTCGATTTTCCCAAGAAATCGGCGCGTTCATTGTTTTCTGCGCTCTCTTATCTTTACACAAACGGGATCTGGAAATGTAGATTAAAAGGAGGCGCGATTTAAAAGAGATTAGCGCAAACGTTTGTGCATGAAAGGCCGAGAATTCACAACAACCACGACAACCGAATATCCGCCGGGTAAAAATTAATTACCAGCATGTGATGGAAATTCGTGAGGTCATCAGCCAGTAAAAACGAAAGATCGGAGATAAAAATTCCTTTAAACTCAGACACATCGATTGCCAGGCAGTGAAATGAAACGAGTCAGGAAATGAAGTCGGCTGATTCGGCATATTTTTTAATTAACAGCCGCGAAGCATAATAATTGAGAGAGATTTATTTCGTGTTCGTCGACTGATCAACGCGTCGAGCCGCGGTTGCTCGCAGAGATTATTTATTCAAACATTCGCGACATCTACTTTCATCGTACGTTCCGCGGTCAATCGGCGAAAATTATTTACAAAGACCAAGCGAAACGAGCTGGCACTTGGAAATAAAACAATATCGCGCGGCTCGCCTCCGAATGTTTTCGCAAACGTGAGCTCGGTCTCGCCTTTTGTCAAGGAATGGGAAATGGAATTGGCCCTTTCGTTTCCACCGGTTTCTCTTCTCTATTTTCCTTCCCTTCGGACGTTTCAATGAGATTAAATTATCGACTCGGCGCGTACGCACGAACGCCAAATCCTTTACTTTCCGAGTTTACAGTTTACAGAGAATCCACGTTACTCTGTTTTTTTCTTCTTTTTGTTTCGTTCCGTTTCGTTCCGTTCCGTTCCGTTGCTCGGGCTTCGCGGCGAATTCCGCAAACGCGAACTCGAGGAGAGTTCATCCCGAGAGTTTATCGACGGATTCTTCCGAACGAAGATTGAAATCTCAAAACGAACGAAGCTTGTTGCTCAATGACCATTAAAATTCTTGCTGAAATATCTTCATGCTTAAACGTGTTCGTGAATAATCTCGGTAAAATGTTAATTGACCCGGTCGCAATCGTGCAAAACAGATTCTTTAAACAGGATCCTTTTTCTCAAACAAACGCAATATGCCGGGCGCAAGATGCGATTAAATAAATAAAACGTACGTAAAAACGCGAAAGCATGCAGTCTGCTAACTGTCCTAACACACACACACACACACACACACACACACACACAGCACACAAACATACACAGACACAG